>OZ007545.1:7856972-7933461 GCA_963931895.1 Eupithecia pulchellata | reverse complement strand
TCGGAGGGCGGCGTGTACCTGCAGGCGGCGCTGCTGTACACGCACCGCAGCGGACAGCGCCGCCTGCGCATACTTAACCTGGCGCTGAGTGTCGCGCACCAGCTGGCCGACGTCTACCGCGCGGTGGATCTCGACACTACTGTTAACTTCCTTACTAAACAAGGTACTATTAGACGACCTCTGTGGCGCCGTGGGCGAAGGTCCGAATGCGACGCAGGAGGTTGCGCGTTCGATTCCCGCCTCGGAGCAAATATTTGTACGATCTGCAAATATTAAGCTTAGCGTAATGCCAACTGTTATAGACAGAAGGCGCTGTTATTCTGCCTAGACCAGAACTAGAATACATTATATAATGCTCATACATTGGGTTATATAATTTTAGTTTTCATACGGATCCCTAACTTTTTGTTATGTGCAGCGGTGTGGGGACTCCGCGAGTCCGGCGCGCGCGCGGTCCGCGAGGGCCTGTCGGCGCGGTGCGCGCGCTCGCTGGCCGCGTACCGGCGGCACTGCGCGTCGCCCTCCTCCGCCGGCCAGCTCGTGCTGCCCGAGTCCATGAAGCTGCTGCCGCTCTACACCAGCTGCCTGCTGCGCAGCGACGCGCTCAGCGGAGGTACGCACGCACACGGACGCACGCACGCGGGCGCACACACATTAACTAAATACAAATACAAAATTATTAATTTCCAACTAAAGTTTACAATTTAGGCATACATAGAAAATGACTTAGGAGCTAACTATAATAGATACCTAGGTATGTCTATGAGATTAACTACGGCCCCACACTAGGCTCAAGGCCCGTGTCGTGGGTACCCGTATACGATAGTCTCAAGATTTACTAGTTTCTACTATACTTATCTATTTGTTTACATTACCGATTTAACTAAAAGAAGTGACGCAATGACAAAATTCAACACTGTATGATATAGACTCATCAGCCATTGTGCTGCTTGTCTATTAACAAATAAATAAATTAATTGGTAATATTTGATACCTACATTAATAAACAATAAAACGAGACTGTGACTCGAGATCTGGTCAATATCTAACGCAGCGCATGAGTATTGCCATACAGCGAGGCAATGCAGCCAGCATCTTGGTTACACTTCCGACTGGTATTGATATGGATCAGTCGAGCTACCTGTCGTTTGTTTGCAAGTCTGAATTTGGATCAATTGTGAATACTAGCTCTAATTCCGTTATAATTAAGGCTTTTTTATAAACTACTAGTGGTCCACCCCGGCTTCGCACGGATATTTAACAAAATATATAATAATCAATTTTCATGCGGAACCCATATTTTTTGAAAATATTCTATAGCCTATGTTCATCACGGAAAATTAAGGGTTCTATTGGTCTATTCTAGGATTCTATTCGGTCCAGTAGTTTCGGAGCCTATTCAATTCAAACAATCAATTCTTTCCTCTTCATAGTAGGTATTAGTATAGATTTTAAAGAACGTTTGTTCGTGCCCAGGTCCGGATATATCCTGCGACGACCGCAGCTGCGCCATGTACCGCGCGCTGACGGCGGACGTGCTGACGTCACTCGTGTACACCTACCCGCGCCTGCTGCCGCTGCACAGCGTGGCGACGAACCCGCGGCCCTCGCAGCTGCGCGCCTCCATCGACAAGATGGCGGACACGGGAGTCTATCTACTAGGTAATACGGTGAAGTGGTGTGCATCATGAATACGTGTTAGCGTCCTGTCGCGGTCGCCAATGTAGTGCGGTAGTGAGGTAACGTTCGTTCTCAATTTAAATCTAACTTGGACAAGATTGTCACAGGCTGGTAGTGGGGGATCTCCCCTTTTGCGTGCTGAGGTTTATTAAATAGCACTATTATTGGTCCTTGAAAACTGATTTATTGAAAAAGATGGTTCTAAAGTGGTATAAACACGGGAACGCTTCGTTAGCGCGTTCTAGCGCTGATTCACAATTGGTCGCGATATCTATTTAATTTTTGTGAACAAATTTATACAAAGAAACTAGCACCATCTAGGCGAGCACTACTGAACTATTGCTAAAATTATTACACTGTTTAATTCGAATAAACCTTTCGAATAACCTTTCGTAATAATAAATAGAGGTTTCAACAAAAAGAAATAGTCTGAGATCAAACGCCACTGCTCTACAGGTAACATAGTCAATTCAACCTATAAAAATAAATTTTATTTTGCTGCTACAATACATAAATGTTACAAATCTCACTTGTTCACAGAAAACGGCGTACACATCCTAATCTGGGTCGGCGCAAACGCGCCAGCGCAGTTTGTCAGCGACGTGTTCGGCGTCGCCAGTCCGCAACAGATCGACACGCAAGTGACGGAGCTGCCGGTGCTCGACACGCCCGCCAGCGAGAATGTCAGGGCCATCGTCAGAGATGCGAGGGAAAAGAGACGCAGCGCTATGAGGGTAAGTCTATCATTTATACTTTACTAGCGACCCGCTCCGGCTTCGCACGGGTCCAATGCTGATGAAACCTTCCTCCTGAATCACTCTATCTATTTAAAAAAACCGCATCAAAATCCGGTGCGCAGTTTTAAAGATTTAAGCATACATAGGGATATAGGGACAGAGAAAGCGACTTTGTTTTATACTATGTAGTGATACGTACCCTCCAACTGGGGTGGAGTTGTTTATACACAGAGGGAGGCTGTAATGCCAATTTGGGTAGATTATCTTTCTCGACTTTTTACGACACAGAAGATAGACGCGCCTTCTCGACGCATCTCTGTCCTGAACTGTCTCGCAGTACTGGCCCAGTTCGTTGGGATTGCTTCGTCAATCCGACGACACCTGGATCCTACCGGTCCTAGCCCTGATGATTTCCCCCCATATGCCTTTTTGACAACTCAATCCGCCTCCATTTCTTTCCTACATGGTAAAAAGTCGATATTGGGGCAAGCGATTATGTGAGCTCGCATGTCTTTTATATTTGAATATTATTATTGAATATTGGTATTGACATCGTAATTATATATGTATATCTTTCTATTGTGACTTTGCATGCTATAAAGCTGATCATGGTTGTGCTCATTTTAATTTAATTAAATATCCCTGTAACCCATGTTTCGCAAAATATATGAATTTTAATTTGTCTTATGGGTTTCGTAGTGACCTTCAACACCTCTTAGTTGTGCTATTTGCTGGTGGTAGACAAAGCCTAACGCACTCTTCAAAACTGCACGGGAAACCCTTACAACCTTCTTTGGTAGAAAGGGTCGTAAGGGTTTAAAAAGCTTTTTTGCAGAATTATAATACTTCAGAAAGATCGAGGACTAACAGGTTAAGACGAAACGACACAACAGGATCCAATAACTGCTAACCCCTTCGGCCCTTCCTAAAGCTTGTGTATAGTCCCTAAAGCCTGCTGACCACATTCGTTGCACAGCTGACCGTGACGCACGGCGCGGACAAGGCGGCGCCGCTGGCGCGCGCGCTGCTGGTGGAAGACAAGCCTGTCAGCGGTGACGCACCATCCTATGTGGAGTACCTTATGGACACGCATCGGCGCGTGCAGAAACTTATGTAGGTTTGCCAGCAATGAGGCTTTTGCACTGTTCTGGGACTTTTGCATTGGCTGGTCATATTTCGGCTTGGGACGATGCTTCTGAAGGGGCCTTTGCATTGGACTTGTTCTGGGACTTGGATGTTGCATTCATATTTCAGCTCGGGGACTGGGTTTTTGCATTTGGCGGGTTTTCGGGATTTTTCTTGGCTGTCGATGTCCTGACGGTTACGGCTGCCGTTCTGCTTAATACTGGTGGTTCGTCAACCGATATCATCATCATTCTTTCATCATTTCTCATAGTTTTATGCTTGTTGTGATCGGGTTTTTGGTTTCAACTAAATATCAGATATGTGTGACACACGATTGAATGACGTCAATTCATCGTCAACACATCACGTGAATTCAGACTTGTATATGGTTTATTTTCAGAAATCTCCAAATCTGCACTCCTCTCAGCTTTCAAACGTCTCTTAACACTAACAACTAACTCATACATTCTTCAAAACGTCTATTTCCATGTGTTATCTTATCATCATACCAAAAACTCACACTACATATCCTACATTCACATGTGGTTTGCATTCGAGATTTTTCCTGACCTTGAAGTTTTCTACATCTTCTTGAAGTTTTGTACATTATGGTCTGTGCGTATCATATTTGAACACCACGGGTTTAAAGGTTCATAGAGTTGTATCGATTCGTGTCTTATAAACTTCCATAGAGGAGCAAGAGCGTTTTCAGATTAGTTTCTTTATTCACAAACATATCCATTCGTGTCAGAATGTTGGTATAGTTATTAAATTATAGTAAATGTATGTAAAATTTTAATCGATTAAATCTAAATACGATATCACGACACAAATCAATAAGCGGTTTTCGAGTTGCATTTTTATACAGAAAAAAATAGTTCCAAATATCTCAATAGTTTGCACAGCGTCATTTAGAAATTAGGGTATATCAATATCAAATGAAAGGAAAACATAAACAACAAAAAAAGATTCATTAGTGGTAAAACTAACTACAAACTAAAAGTTTGTTTTCCTTTCATTTGACATTCACATACCCTTATTTCCAGTTGAAGCCCTGCCACCTCTCGGCATATTTGGAACTAATTTTTTATGCGCATTAACAAAACTAGTTTTAATTCGAAAACTGCTTATTGAAGAATAATTATACTAATACACATATCAACCCTTTCGCTTTTGTAATAACAAGCACCCTGTCAAGATTGTCTGTGGATTATGTATAAATTAAGGATCTGATCGAAGTAAGTTCAATTTAATATAACAAAAATGAATGTCTCATAAATCATCTGCATCAAAACCACCTCAAAATATCATCGAATCAATTTAACCCTAAATGACCGCCACCCTTCCATTTAACCCTAAATGACCGCCACCCTTCCATTTAACCCTAAATGACCGCCACCCTTCCATTTAACCCTAAATGACCGCCACCCTTTGTTGCAGCTAACCGTAATGCGTCAACACGACAAGCTAGAGGCGGTGCTCCGACACTTCCTGGTTGAAGACCGCGGGGTAGATGGCAGCACTTCTTACGTGGACTACCTCTGCCATGTTCATAAAGAGATTCGCGCGCTGCTATAGCATATGTACGATGGGTATTATTGAGCAGGTCCTGATAAGGGACTGCTGCCTCGATGGACTTCCCTATAAGTGACGTCCTATATATGCGCACTGTTGGACTATTCCCCAAAAGTGAGGTCTACGGTATACATGAACTTTATCGCATATGTGAGGTCTGATTCTGCTGACCGAAGGCTTTCCGCGCTGTTTGGTCAGCGCTGCCCTTTTGATATGATAGTTTAGTAGTTGTGAGATTTATTATCATATTTGTTAAAGTCTATTTCCGTACAGGAAAGAAATAAAGAATATTTAGTGGAAATACTTAAAAAGCAATTATACAAAACTCACTGCCACGATTTAACAATTCGTTAATGTTTGGACAATACTAATAAAGGTCATTGACCTATACATTTGTAATACTTGAGGGTTCTAATTTCTATGATGCTGTAACAGTACGCAATTATAAATCTAATTAACTTCACATAGAGTCTATTATGTAACGTCACTGATTTGTAGGAACAATTATGTAAGGCTCCCTTCCATAATATAAGATTGTATGATAAGTACAGTGCGAGCCATATTTTATTTTTTCAGTATATGAGTTGTGCGAGTTATGAGTAAATGGCGAGCACTGTAATTGTAAATGTCTGACCAATGTATTTTATATATCTTGGTTTTATGATTTAGTATGTGTAGGAACGGTCAACGCCTGAGCATTGAAGAGTCTAAACTAAAATTATTTGGGTTTGACCTTGTTCAGGCTTGTTTGACGTTGACTTAGGCTTTTCGCCGTAAATATCTACGGCTTTCGGCGCCGTATGTCAACAAGCTTCCTCAATGATCCATATAACACTGACGACCGTGCCGAAATAGCCGTAGATTTCACGACGAAAAAGCGTGTGTTGACAACGGGCCTTATTCTGTTATTCTGTCGCTATTTTTATCTGACGAATATCTTTCTAAGTATTTACATATGAGTGTGTCGTCACCTCCGGGAAATATACATATATATGAAGCTTTATTAACATAGATTACAATTAAATAACCAAATTCTAGTTAGTATCTACAATTGAAACAATTGAGCTAACTGCAGACTAAACTATCTACAAGTAGCTCAATTCATCAATACCAGTCGGAAGCGACCCCAAGACGCTTATGGCGCGAGATACTGACCAGCTCTCGGGTCACACGTAGCCTCGATCAGAAGTTCAGATAACTTTTTGAAAACCCCCTAATAAAATATAACTTAAATGACATCGGTGGCATAGATGGATAGTTTTGTTTACAGATATTATTTGATTTCTATTTCATACCTATAAGTAGATTATGACGATATTTTTTTTCATACTCCATCAATCAGCATCAACTTAAATTGGAGATCTCGTGATTATGATTCAGTCACACATTAGTATTTCCATTTAAACCGTAAATGATGAGACACCGACATGCTGCCTACATCATACCATAAACTTATATCTTCTAATTTAATTATCTAATCTAATGGCTGATTTACAACATTTGAGATGTTCTTGTATAACAATTATGTGGTAGATAGTTAAATAATGAGCCAAATACGGCCTGAGCATAAATTATACAAAAGCCAATTTACAATATTGCAATCGACTGTCTAATCTAGTGAGCTTTCGATGGCAATAGTCCTGTAAGGTTAATGATACTATATATATAAGGTTATTGATATTATTGATACTCTGTAAAACCTCTTTCATTAAGTTGACGGGGATATATCTTCGCATTTGTTTGTTGCGCGTGAAACTATCGCAAAAACCGCATTTGCATTGATACAAAAGTTCGTATCAATGCATTTATGATCGATATTTGTTCTGTGGTATATCAATATTATTTCCATACTAATGTTATGTATAAAAGTAAAAGTCTGTTACCTATATACGAGACTAGACGCCAGAGGGGTGAACGGATCCTAGTTCATTATGTCAGGGAGACGCTAAATGGTTGTCCCAATTGGACTAAATGTAAATTGGCTATAACTTATATAATGTATTACAAGACGTCTTATGTACCTACTTCATTCTTCGATTGAAATATAAATAATATAATTACTAGTTATTATGTAATCGGAATTGTAATTAGTTAATTCGCCTGTATCGGAGTGTAAATAAAATATTGGCATTATTATTGAAATACTGTTTATTCTTTTTATTTAGTTTCGTTTATATTAGAGATCTATTTTTAGTCGTTTAGAATTCAATAATTATTATCGATTTCCTTTGTTATGAAATAAAGTTATTAATCGTAGATTATATGTTAATAATAAATATTGCGTTAAAGAGACAGACTTAACTATAAGACATACCAATACATTAATATGAGGCTACAAAGCCATGTGTTAGGTGTCAAAAGTTATGTAAAAAGCAAAGGTTAAAGTTTTAGAAAATAAATAATTTTTATTTTGCTTCGGTTCTATAATTTAAACATTCCTGTATAATATAAAATAAATAAATAATGCCGGACAATCCACACAGCATCATCTAGCGCCAAGCTAAGCAGAGCTTGTGTTATGGGTACTAGATGACTGATATACATAATACAATATTATTACATAGAAAACGACTAGAACACCCTGAACAAATATCTGCAGATCGTACAAGTATTTGTCCCGAGGCGGGAATCGAACCCGCAACCCCTACGTCGCAGGCGGACCTTCGCCCACCGCGCCGCAGAGGACGTCTATAAACCAATTCATGTTCGTTAGTCTCGCTAATAATCGAGAACGGCTGAACCGATTTGAATATTTTTTCCGGTTTGTTTGTTTTTATAGTATGAATGTTTAAAAAATTTTTAACTTGTAGGTGATACGAAGTTTTTGGGTTATCTATTGAATAAAAAACAAGAAAATCAGAGACGGAGATCTTTATTCAATTTTAAAATTATTTTAAGTATGTACCTACCTACATACTTTTAATAAAATTAAGAGGTCTTCGGCTGTTCATTCGTTTTTTAAAACCAGGCGATTATTTCCTTCCTGAAATATAAAAAAAATAAATAAAGTACCAACCTAATTAGCATCACTACTATTTTGAGTAAAACTACGTTTATCAGAGAATATGGATTGTTGTAAGCCCACATTCCTATCAGGAGAAAAAACTTAATTCAAAATGTCAACTCTAAAGCACATAATCAGATCCTGAACTTTCCTATACATGAACTCACAGTCTTAGGGTAAATAACTTCGATGATAGGTCCCTTGTAGGTGCAGGGTAGACAGGTGTCCGGACATGGAGGCTTCTTCTTGCAGGCGGCGGCCCAAGAGAGGAACAAAGTCAGGAGCATCAGCAGTATCTTGCATACCATGGACGTCATGGTTTGTTTTTTATAATATTCCAGTTGTCGAACACAATAGAAATTTTGTTTGCTGTAACAATGGATAACATTTCTTTCATACCAAATCTACCCTTTAGCAGATATTCATGTCCTGGTCGTCTTCTATACTAATATTATAAAGAGGAAAGATTTGATTGTTTGTTTGTTTGTATGTTTGTTTGTTTGTTTGTTTGTTTGTTTGTTTGTTTGTTTGAATTGAATAGGCTCCGAAACTACTGAACCGAGTTAAAAAATTCTTTCACCATAAGAATCCTTAATTTTCCGTGATGAACATAGGCTATATAATATTTTCAAAAAAGTTAGGGATCCGCATGAAAAATTCAATAATTGAACCGTGGGCTGTATATTCAACCTCTTTTTCTATTATGGCGCGTCAGAATAGAAAAAGAGGTTGTATAGCGCACGGTGCTTGCTTTTTCTCTACGGCCAGTGTCAGTTTTAGAATGTCGAGTCATGTCAAAAACCCCAATGCTGTTAAAAAAAGTAAAGATCCGTATGAAAACTGTAAAACCCATCGTTTTAGTGTGTATAATTTCTGAAATTTTTGTTTAATACCCGTGCGAAGCCGGGGCGGGCCGCTAGTCTATTATAATGTAATAAAAAATATATATTTGTTTAATATATTGTATTAGGTACCTATATAACCCCTTGTGTCTATAGTACCATTGATTTGTACCATCAATGGTCCCTACTACCGATACTAGCACGTGTCGCTAGTACCATTGCATACATAGTCATATAGTAGGTACAGTCAGCGTCAAATTGATATGTGCGTCTAGAGTAGTCAAAATAATCTGCAAAACAATAACACCAATTTGATGTACGCATTTTAACCCTCTGTATCATACTGTAGCCTGTAGGCAACATACGAAACAATCTCCCTTGAAATCGGTATGATTAATTTTATTTTGTTTCAAAGCACAGTATGCCGTAGTCTACAAACCAAACTAACGACCTAGTACCATGAAATTGAACTAGATGGCATTACCTGTCAGAAAACGAAACTCAATTGTCTACCGTCGGTTTTTTGAACGAGTGCGTGCAAAGTGTGATTTGAAAAATAGGAAAAAAATACTTTTTGTGATATGTTAGCCGAGATTTTGGAAAAATGGACTGGTAAGTTTATCACCTTTATAATATGACCTTGTTTTTAGTATATACATGAGTGGTTTGGGTTTTAAAAACAAAAATATGTTTGTTGCCCGTCACCTACATTGACCGATAAAGGGATTTTTTATTAGAAGTATATTTTGTTTCTCTGGCTTTTTATATGTTCCAGGAGGGCTTGTAAGCGAACTCCGGCTGATGCTGACATTGACCTCGCGCTTCAAGATGGTGCATATAATGAGGACGATTTGGATTTTGACGATGATAGCCTCCAGGAACCTGAATTTATGCCTGAAATGGAAACTCATGATGCGGAATTGGAAATTGACATAGATTCTCTAACAAAAACCTAAGAAGATGACCAGGATACACCACCTATCCGCACGAAAATGTCCAGGTCATCTAAAAGTATTCCTCAATATTCTGCAGCTCAAAGCAGCGAAATTACAGCTTCACCACAAACACAAGCTAAGAAAAAAGCCTCCTCCCTTGAAATTACTCTGGAAAAACAAAAATATTGAACTGAACGCCGAGCAACTCGCGTTTACAGGTAACAGGACCTTGGATTCTGGAGATTTCGACTCCCATACAGTTCTTTTTTGGTCACTTTCTACAATAATTCCTCAAGAAAATTATAGAGGAGAACTATTTTACCATGTGCAGAATGATCTAAACAGCTCTTCGCGTTTGACAGTAATGGATATCAGGCAATTCCTCTGTATAGTTCAACTTCTAATGTGTCTCATGTCTGTCTACCAAGATTTACTAGCCATTGGGGTCCAGTTCTTGGTACACCACTATGAAAAAGAGACTATGCCACTGAAGAAATTTAAAAAATTTCGCCATACTTTGCATTTCAATGATTGCAAGAATCTTTCCAGGTGTACCTGGATCATGTTCTCGTAGACTCACCCAAAACATGACAAATACAAAATAAGGCCAGTGTTGGACACCTTGAATGCAGCCTAAAGTAAAGTACCTATGAAAGAGCACCTTTCAGGATCAGTCTTACCATCAGCAGATTTTCGTCAGGAAGTTGCAATGAATCTTTGTAAAATAGGCACAAAATCTGCTTTGTCTGGTCAGTGCTTGCTGGAAAATGACTACCAAGCCAAGAAACATAAAAGACCTCTCCTATTCATATCCGATGGTAGTTCGAATAGACCAGATTGGGCATGGGCAAAGGTCAGACCAAAAAAATCAGGGTAAAATCCCAAAATGCACTGAATTCACGCACAAAGTATGCGAGAAACTAGGAGTGGCTTTATGCTGTACTAGCTAAACTACTAAAATAAGAAATGTTTCAGGAACTTCAGCTACCTTTCCTCAGGAGAATGTCGCTAAAATATTTAGGAGTTTATTACGACTTTTATGGGCCGATTGATCAATGTTGCCCACAAGCAACACTCCCTATTTTCTAAAATAAGTCCAGAAATAATAAATAAATCGAAAATTCCAAAAATACGTGTCTCATATTTTATTTTTCTTAACCTGAATATAAAATATTAGGAAAATCTAAGTTCTTGAGTGATAGAGGGTTAAATCATCATATTGTTGTAAGCATCCAATGTGTTCAAATTATATTAGTAAACAAAGCTCTCAAAGTTATCTGTGCATAAAATGTACCTTCGATTGTATCGAAAAATCAATGACATTTCAAATATTCACTCAAAAGAGTTCTAGGTACCTTTGTTTGCTAAGATAATTTTAAATAGTGAAAGTTCAAAATGAACACCCTTACTGCTTGCGTTTGTGTCAGAAGTACCATTGATTTGTACCATTGATTGTACATGTGACACAACTTTGTATCACTAGTACCAGTAAAGAAAAATTAGGATATTCCCCCGTAATATTAACCGAAAACTATGGAACTAGTGATACAACTTTGTATCTCAAGTACCAATAAAAAAAAAGTAAAGATATTCCACGTAATTTAATTTTTGACATGAATTTATTTTGTATTAATAACAATAAGCCATCTTTTGAAAACGCTTAAGGAAGATCATCAAAAGATGGCTTATTATTATTATTGTTATTATCATTAATGGTACAAGTGACACAGCTTTGTATCCTTAGTAACATTATTGGTACTAGTGACCAGGCCCGGATTAAGGGATCCAGGACCTCTAGGCACTTGGTATTTGAGGGCCCCCCTACCCGACAAAATTTCTTTATGCACCAAGCGCCCCCACCTCCCCCAAGCCGATCAAGTACCTACCTACTATTAGTATATTCAGTGAATAATCAGAATAATCATTTTATTACAGACAGGGCCGTAGCCAGAAACACTATTCGGGGGGGGGGGGGGGGGTTAGAGCCTTAGACCCGCCCGAGACAATATTCAACATCTTCATATATGTACTAATGCTAGTTATGATAGTACCCGGAGTGGTTTTCAATTAAGAACTTTAACCATGAGTAACGGCGAGCGGAGCGAGCTGCGATTTTTTTCTGATTTATCCGATGTTTTGTAGAAAGTATGCAAAAGTGTGACAATAGACGTGACAGCTAGCCCCGAATATTATGAAAACTGTGGTGGTCATTTTAGAGATTTGTATGCCAGCAACAAAGAAAAAAATGTGAGAAACACAAAAAAATAATAACTTCGAGCGTCACATTTTCGGGTACCAAAAAGTTAGTAGTAGTAGTACTATAACAATTCATACTAACTATTTATAAGTATGAAAACATAAATAACAGCCAGTGGAACGAGCCTTGACATATTGTAGTTTTTGCGGCCATTGGAAATGGTTGAGAAATGAATAAAATATAAATGTCGTCAAGTAGAGTGAGACACATTTTTTTTTTTAAATTTGTTAGACATTCTATGAATAGACAAGAAAGGAAAGCTCTTAGCTTTCCTTTCTTGTTTTGACAATTTGGTTTTTTGAAGATTAACAAAATAACCCCTACTACAGAAAGAATGGCGAGCGAAGCGAACCGCCAAATTTTTGACTTATTTTCGGCAGGCTGATAAAAATGACCAAAAGACTACAGAATGAACGGCGAGCGAAGCGAGCCGCAATTTTTTTAGCGACTTTTCGGATGTTCTGTAAACTAGAATCAAGAGAGACAAAAGATTATGATAAGCGAACCCTGAGCCTTTGCGGTGGTAATTTTGGAGTTTGGTGAAGTAAGCAAGGTAAAAAGACAAAACATGTTTTTTTTTATTACATTTTCAGATGGTCTCGTGGTAGTATAGGTAATAAAAATTGAAACAGTGAGCGGAATCAGCGCCGATATTTTGTTGTGTTTGCGGCCGCTGACAATGGTTGAGAAATTGTGACATTTTCGCAAGGTTGTTAAAAAGCATAGAATAATAGAGATTTAACGGCGAGCGGAGCGAGCCGCGAAATTTTTTGTGACATTTTCGGTCGTTACCAAATAGTTTAGAAAAGTATGTTATAAATAAAGACATAACAGTAAACGGAGGGAGAATTCGATTACGGAAAAACAAGAAACAAGGTCTATTGATTTAAAAAATTAAAAGTAATGTCGTGATCTGCCTGCCTAGGTGGAATCGGCCGTAAATGATTGCGATGCGTGCACCTAGCGCATTTACATAAAACGTAGAGACGAATTTTGACGAAAAAAAGTTTGAGTTTTAAAGAGAGAATAATTTAAAGAAATATTTAAGTGCGACGTGCTTACATACTATACAATGTAATGTAGATACACAATAGGAATCGCATGGCACGGAGCGCCAAACTGAACACATAGTACCTACGTCGTTTCTTGCCTACCTTTTATTATTTGGAAAAATAAATGTTAATTTTTCGGGCAAGCCTGACTTTAGGGGTATGAATGTTCCGCCATGAGGGCCCCTAGGCTTGCCGGGCCCCTAGGCCCGGGCCTTGTGGGCCTAGGGGCTAATCCGGGCCTGCTAGTGACAACTATTTAGGTGACCTACTACCTACTACCTACTGTTATTATCACTTCTTGCCTACATGGAGTCATGCATAAATATTTGACATAACTGTACCAAGTTTCCACTACCTACACCTTGAAGCTTTGAGGCTTTAGATTATAAATTATAGGATCCGTAGAAATTTATAATGGTCAAAAACTTAGAAAAAACAACCCTGTTAAATTACACAAATACTTGTCTGCGATAGTAAAAAAATACTAACATAGTAATGGAATATTTATTTATTGTAATTTATGTTCATAATAACTGTAGTTAGTTATACAATTTGGTAAGGTCTTGAGATTTCTTTATGTATGTAAAACCAGTCGATTATTTCCTTTCTGAAACGATAAAAATATCATGATTAATTATAGGCACTAAAGTAGGTACCTAAGTCATCTTAATGATTAGTAATTAACGGGTATTTATCGCGTTTTTTTTTTCATTTTTTCTCTCGACGTTTCAACAGGTTTGCACTCTGTCGTGGTCACGAGATGACTGTGACAAAAAAAAACGCTATAAATACCCGTTAATTACTAATCATTATGTGTTCAGATAGCGTAAGTTTAAAAACATTCTAAGTCATCTTAGTGTCTGTTATTCTTCAAATTTCCTTTTCATAAGCGCTAAGGGATCATAATGAAATTACTGGCATGAGATTGCATCTTGAACACGGATAAAAGCCATTATCCAGTCAAAAAACACAGCACCATCTAGCCCCAAGCTAAACAGAGTTTGCGTTATGGGTACTTATACAATATGTTACATGCAAAGATATTTTTTACTATTAATAACGACAGAACATCCAGAACAAATATCTGCAGATCGTACATTTGTCCCGAGGGGAAAATAGAACTCGCAACCTCCTACACCGCAGGCGGGCCTACGTATACCGCGCCATATCATCATCATCAGTCTATGTTAGTCCACTGCTGGACATAGGCCTCCCCTAATGAGCTCCATAGCACCCTGTCTTCAGGTTGTCGCATCCAGCATCTGCCAGCAGTCTTTCGCAGATCGTCATCCCAGCAGCAGGGCGTCCTACACTATATGGAGGTCGTCATAAACATAGATAGTACAAATACATATTTCTTTAAAAGTATATTTCAAACCTGTATGATTTCTGATACCTAAATGTTTACAGGGTGGGTCCAAGTGTAGGTAACTCACAAGCTTAGGGTAAATAACTTCAACGATAGGTCCCTTGTAGGTGCACGGCAGACAGTACTTCGGCGTGCGGCTCTTCTTGCAAGCGGCGGCCCAAGAGGCAAGCAATGCCAGGAGCATCAGCACGAGCTCGTATCCCAACCACGTCATGGCTTGTTTCTTCGACCATTCAAATAATCGAATAAACTCATAATTAACGTGCTGTAATGAAAAAAATATAATATAGCAATATGTGAAACGTTTAGTCGCAAGGTACTGGGTATCGTGACTTGGGTCGAACTAAAGTAAAGAGGCTGCCTCGAGGTCAAGGGTCACTAAGTAGCAATGCCTCGAAGGCAACTAAGTCGCACTCGCACGGCTCCCTTAAGGCAACTACAGATAACATAATAGGCAACCAACGCCAACACTTCTCGCGCGCACCTCTAGAAAAAGAAACACGCCACGATGTTGCCTCAATCAAAAACATTTACACTGTTTGTACAAGTGAATGTCTTTGCTCGTAATGCATGCATACGCTGCTTGGCAGTGAATCAAGTGAAGAAAGATTCTGTTCAAAGGACACAGTTCATTATTACCTCGGTAACAGTTCGGTTTTAACAGCACCTGCGGCACGGAGGCCTTTGAGGGCACGGGTTATTCTAAAACAAAAAATAAGTTACACGACCCTGGTATGATTTTATTTTAAAGATGAGAAAATGGAAGCTCTTAAAAAAATGCTTGCACTAATTAAAAGGTAATGGAAAGCTGAATTACGACAATAAAATAAAAATATCCAGCGCGCAGTTTACGATTTAGAGGCCGGGTATTAAATCTACGCAGGTAGAGATGAGTTTTTACAAATTTATTGATTCACCTATTTATACGTACTTAGATTGTTCACAAAACACTAAATAAAGTATGTATAATGGTTAAAAATAATATGGGGGAGCTCCCGTTCATTAGACAATGCGCGTCGGTAAGTTCCACAAAGCTAAAAATCCACGTTGCGAACCGTTCAGTCCCCTGAGCTCATCAGGGACTACGGTTCAAGGCTCATTGGTGCGAAGCAAGTATGAAGGGGAAGACGTTTATGTGGGTTAAGGGCAGTGAAAGTATCTACCGAGCTCACCTCTCCCATCCTAAATGAAGGAAAGGCGAGATCGGTTGACACTTGCACTGCCCATAACCCACATAAACGTCTACCTCTGCTGCAACAGAGGCTGGGCAGTCAAAACACTGAAGTCAGCTGTGTATGTTACCCATAGCTATCCCACTGCTGGGCAAAGGTCTTCAAATTTACCTAACGGTCTACAAATTTAAAAGGTCTACAAATTTAACTAACGCAAGGTATGTAGCATGGTTGGCACGAGGCAGGTTTCTTCTTGCAAGCCATGGCCCAGACCAGCTGGAGGAAGAAAATCAGGAGTAGCTCGAACATCATCAGCATCAGGCAACAGTAAGATCTGAACAAACATGGGACGGTTAGATGCCGGATTTATTCAAGTACCAAGGCCGTATCCGGTTTGACCATAGTAACGAGACGTCGAAGTGACGTCTCAACTTTTCTTGGGGTTTCGGTACAGCGCTGCAGCGGCTGCATGGTACAACATGGAATTATTTTTTTTTTTATTTTTCTTTATTAGGGATAACAAACAATTACACTTATATATTAATTAAATGTACTTAAGTTAACTTATTTCTAAAAGTGTAACCAGCCCCGTTATCCACAGGTTACTATAAAAAAAAAATATACAAAGTTTATACGATATTTGACTTTACGATTATGATGACGCCTCGATACTATTGTCTAACCGAACACAGGGCTCAGTTTATAAATTAGGCCATAAAAAAGGACTATAGACTAGGAGAATATTTTGAAAGAGGTCGTAAAATTTTCTATACCGAAGAACTAGTACTTATAGTACTTGTAAAATAATTTAAAAAGTTCGAAACCCTCGGCGCGCGAGTTACAATCGCACTTGATCGATATCACTCGCTCTATACTGCGGTGTTAACGTATAATACATGTTATTTTTGAAGATATAAAGCAATTTAAAACACAATCCCTTTTTTCCACTTAGGCACTTTATTTTTAGGGTTTTGACATCGGTTTCAAAACCCTTATGGGATCACTTTGATTCTGTTTTGTGTTTTGAATCCTTAATATCTCAGAAACTACTGCAGCTATTGACTTGAAATTTGAAATAATAATACATTTTGTGCGCCCGTACCTACAGATTTATATAAAAATAAATTAAAAATCAAAATGAAGATTTTCAGTACAAATTTTGAAATACAAATTTTAAATATGACCTACCGAGTCGAAAGCAGTATCAAATAAAAGGTATTGGTTTGTAGATTCCAAAAAAGTTTTTCAAATTTTGGTAGATTTTATACTTTTAAAATATTTTGAAAATGGTCAAAAAAATGAGCATCCCCCCCCTTATCTCCGAAGATTGCAGAGCGATCGATGTAAAATGTACCAAGTGTTTGTAGATTTAGATCTATATTTTGAACGAAAAATCTAGAGAAGTCTGTAATAATAATAGTACTTTTTGAAATATGGTCAAATAGGGAGGGCATAATTTTAAAGGGTCAACTGCCCCACCGAGTGGGGTATCAAATGAAAGGTATTGATTTGTACATTTCAGTTCTTGAAAGTTTGATATGGATCTATATTTTACAGGAAAAATATAAGAGAGAAGTCTGTAAATATAATACTTTTTAAAATATGGTCAAAAAACGAATTCAGATTCAGATTCAATAACTTTATTTCTTTAGGCTTACAAAATAAGCACTTAGACAAGTCAAATTTTATACAGTTAATTATTATAAAAAAGAAATAAATATGTTATTGATTTCTCTTCACTTCAATTTTTTGAATTTTCATACAATGGGGGCTATTTCCTTGAGAGCAATATCAAATCAAAGGTATGAATTTCGACAATTCAAAACAGGTTTTGAAAATCGTCTTAGTTTCATACTTAGTGAAATACGTTGAAAAAAGTCGAAAAAAATTGTAGTTACCCAACCCACTTACCTACCCACTAATCTGTATTCTCTCATCTGTAAATGTAGTAACTGTAATAGTAGTTCCACAGCGCACCAAAACCGTTGTTCTCAAAATTTCAAAGTCCATACTCAATGTATTCCCCTACGCTTGAATTAAAGAATTCCACCGTGCTCCACACATTTTTGGGAAGAGATATGGTATCCTGGATAATCCACACAGTATCATTTACCCACAAGCTAAGCAAAGCTTGTGTTATTGGTATTACTACGATAGCTGTTATACTTAGTAAAGTATAAACAAGTATCACATTACATGATTTATTTTTGTGTACGTAGAAAAGGACTAGAACACTCGAACAAATAATCTGCAGATCCTACAAATATTAGTCCCGAGGCGGGAATCAAACCGCAACCTCCTGCGTTGTAAGCCCACCGCGCCAAGAGGTCGTCATATACGTACCTACCTAAACGACATAGTAGGTTCAAAACCCTCGGCGCACGAGTTACACTCGCACTTGTCGTACCTACTTGTTTATAAGTATATGCAGATAACAGAAAACATTGATGTGTGCAAGTGTTTACCTCTTCGTCGTCGTTGGTTCAGCACCTTCTCGCGTATTCGCCGGGGACTACGCACTTTATACTGAGCGGGGGTCTTCTTCTATTCTATGGAGGAAAATATAACGAAGTAAATGAAGACAAATTATAATAACATAGATCTCAGATCTGACTCGCAAGGGACGGGAACACATAAATTTAAACGAAGATAATCCAAAACACTTATTCTATTATTATTACCTATGGACATTTAAAATTTGACTTATAAATTTTGACCAGGGTTGTCAATTTTTGAAACAAAAAAATAATAGTAGTTGGATGAAACGCAACAACGAAAGAATAGTATAAAAACGAAAGGAAAAATAAATTGCGGCCGATCTGAGGCCCGGAAAAGGATTCTACTATTATTCTTTACTATTTTTTTTTCTTTTTGTGCTCATTTAGTATCTTTAATAACAGCCTCCTGGCCGCCATAGCGCAGGACCTCCAATCCAGCATCTTGGGCCACTGGATGATGTTGCTGAAACCAGTATCATCGCTGGTGGCTCAATGATCTGCTTAGCCCACAGCGTCCTTTATTTTTGATTTGTAGTATTTAGGTAATTTGTTAATTGTAATTAGTTATTTTTAATTTAATTTAATTTGCTTGTAACAATTCTGTTTTTCTATGGATTTTTTTGTGATCTGAAATAAATGATTTATTATTATTATTATTAATGACAGTTGGCAAATTTTGGTTAATTACCCTAGTAGAGGTTAAGAAATCATTTAAGAAAAATCCATAGGTACTTGATTTTGAATGAAAGGCCCCACCCAACAATCAACGGGTTAAAATAATAAATATTTTACAAACATTATGTGACTACACATCGTGGTGTCTACTTACATCTTTATGTAAGTAGACACTGCGTCATCAATTTTTTCCCGCAATGGAATCGGTCTATTTGTTGAGGGACATAATATCTTGTATTTCCATGGATTAGAAAAATTATACCTACTGTCGGTCGGCATAAAACTTGACAGCACTTAAATAATCCCCTTGTTTACGGAGCAAAACAAAAAGCCAACGATATCTTCAATTTTTAGTAAGTTTTCGAACCGAATTGATATCATTAATTGTTCCCAAAATTTACTCACACAGCAAGAATTTTCTTGTGCGGTTTCATAGCATGGCTTTTTAGCGGCTGCGATGGCAGCGGCAGGTTTTTTCTTGCAGGCAACGACGAACGAGAGCAGGTGGATTAATAAGGTCAGGAGGGCGCCAAGCATCTACCAAGAAACAATAAATAAAATATAAATAATAGGGAAGAAAAAACCCACAAGTCGTGACTCAGGTCTCAATAGAACATAGGACCCATGGACCTGAGTCTTTTCAAGACAGGGATTTAGGGGTAGGGGCTCTGATCAAAGTTGTCACAAATAGCAACACCTTATTTATTACCTTCACGCGGCGGTTCAACAGCGTTTGGAGCACGGATAACGTTTCTGCTGAAACGAAACAAAATTCTAAGAAGAAAGCATCATCAGCTTATGCTATTCCGCTGAGCATTATCTTTAAGCAAATGATGACCACATCAGCCGGTATTATTGCCGGTATTATTGCTGGTATTATTCGGCAAATCGGTATCGTTTCTAAAGATTTTTTTTGTAAAACTATACATTTAACATTTATAATTTTTCGGTCGATTCTGTAAACTTAATCCACCTGTCAAGTGTGGTTGTAATGGTAAAATCTCCCTTATTTAAGTAGGGTTCAACAAAATTACTGAATTAATCGTACTAGTTATTACTTTGCCTTGTCGGACAAAATATTCTCAATTATAAGTTTTATAACCCGTATACCTACACAAAGAACGGGACAGACGAGAATAAAACTTTTCTATGGATTCGAGACTTTTTTATTTAGTGGAGGGAGCAGGGGGAGGCCTTTGCCCAGCAGTGGGACACACCAGGCTTAATAACTAACTAACTAACTAACTAATCTAAGTCTAATATAATTCTGAACAATCTACACAGCATCATTAGCCCAAGCAAAACAGACCTTGTGTTATGGGTAGGTACTAGATGACTGATATACTTAATACAATAATACATAGATATTTTTAATTATTTACCGACAGAACGCACTGAGGCAGGTCCTGAGGCGGGAATCGAATCCACAGTCTACTGCATCGCAGGAGGACCTCCGTCCACCGCGCCACAGAAGTCGTAAATTTAATGGAATTTCAAAGACTTTGGTAGTTTTATTACTAAAATCAACAACATTATGTCATTATCGAGTCCAAAACGATAATGATTATTATGATTGTTTTAGCAAAGATTAACAGCAAAATTACTGAATTAATCGTACTAGTTATTACTTTGCCTTGTCGGACAAAGTATTCTCAATTATAAGTTTTATAACCCGTATACCTACACAAAGAACGGGACAGACGAGAATAAAACTTTTCTATGGATTCGAGACTTTTTTATTTAGTGGAGGGAGCAGGGGGAGGCCTTTGCCCAGCAGTGGGACACACCAGGCTTAATAACTAACTAACTAACTAACTAATCTAAGTCTAATATAATTCTGAACAATCTACACAGCATCATTAGCCCAAGCAAAACAGACCTTGTGTTATGGGTAGGTACTAGATGACTGATATACTTAATACAATAATACATAGATATTTTTAATTATTTACCGACAGAACGCACTGAGGCAGGTCCTGAGGCGGGAATCGAATCCACAGTCTACTGCATCGCAGGAGGACCTCCGTCCACCGCGCCACAGAAGTCGTAAATTTAATGGAATTTCAAAGACTTTGGTAGTTTTATTACTAAAATCAACAACATTATGTCATTATCGAGTCCAAAACGATAATGATTATTATGATTGTTTTAGCAAAGATTAACAGCAAAATTACTGAATTAATCGTACTAGTTATTACTTTGCCTTGTCGGACAAAGTATTCTCAATTATAAGTTTTATAACCCGTATACCTACACAAAGAACGGGACAGACGAGAATAAAACTTTTCTATGGATTCGAGACTTTTATGGTCTCGCTCTGTTTGTCCTTTGCATCAAATAAAAAGTTATAAATTTGTACATTTTAAAGTAGTTTTTGAAATTTCTGTACCGTCATACTTTTAAAAATATTTTGCAAATAGTCGAAAATTTACCAAAAACATATCGGTGATAAATCGGTGTAAAATTTATGAATCTACCATTTTTAGGTAGGTACCTAGGTATTTATTAAAAAGCGAGTCTCTAATCGATACCTATTCAGTACATGTTTGTATAATGAAATAAATAACTAATGCTGGACCATCCACAGAACATCTAGATGATAATCCCAAGCTAAGCGGAGCTTGTGTGTACTAGATAGACACTTTTGGTACATAATTTTGATATACCACGTCGCATCGTCCGTCCGTCGAATTGACAAACATTCGAAACCCTCGGCGCGCGAGTGACACACTATTCAAGTGACACAAATTCACTGAAGTTGCACTTCAGTGAATTTTTTTATAGACCATCGCTTGACCACCTCACCCTATGGAAAGTAACATCCCCCAGTTTGGACTAGATCTAAGAGAGACAGCATTAGATGATCATTCTCAATCCCATTCTTCAAGTACGCGGGTTATACTAACAGGAGGGGCACAGGGGTGACAGCAGGGGGGTGGAGCGCGTGCGTTGGAGCAGTCCGGGTGACAAGGGCGAACCTTCTTGCAGGCCACGGTCCACGAGAACAGGTTGGCCAACAGAACCAGGAGCAGGAAGTACATTACTAATCAATAGTTATGGGCTTGTTTCCGGTTGGATCAACTCTGGATCCAGATTTCAACAAGCGGCTTCCTTTTTCATACTGAAATAAAAATAATTTATTTGAAGGCTTCGAAATACGGTCTTACTTTGTCTGTTATTAAATTTAATATCTTGCTAATTAACGTCAAATTTAACTACTTAAATTTAAACAATTTAATTGAATATCTCGGTAATTAACTTAAAAATTACCTACTTTTATATAATATAAATAAATAACTTTCTAGGATTAAGTTTTAATCTTAGACTTTACTAATTTTGATTAGGTCTCTTCAAAACTAGAGTGAATAGGTGTCTTCTAGACCTGCGTGATCCACCGTCTCGGCCACATCCTCACTTTCCATCAGGTGAGAACGTGGTTAAACAGAGGTCTATCAGTTATAAAAAAAAAGACGATAGTAAAATAGCTTCTAAGTACCTACATTTCAAATCTCGCTATCTCCGGCTAGAAGTCAAGTGAAGTTAATTAAGTGATTTACTCACGTAATGAGAACTTCTTTGTATCGTTCTCGAGGATCCTCAGTGGGGAACCCTTTTCTTGCAACTGCTGACCCACTGCACCAAGCGGAGTGACACGACCATAAACAGTCCCATCATGACCAACTGAATGCCCTTCTATGTTTTAGTTCTCTCTGAAGCATTTTAGTTCTGGTCTATACTAGCATCGAACGTGTCCACTGATGGAGACTTGTATTCTATTTAGTCTATAACAAAAAATATTAACATAAATTATACTTACACTAAGGTTGTAGCCAATTTTTTGAAAAATAATGGCAATAATACAAAAAGGAGCGGTTACCGTTTTGGTTTCACATATTATTATTTCTGTTTCATCGTATCTAGTTTAGGAAACCAAATAAAGGATTTTCTTCTTACTTTTCTTCTTAAAAATTATAAAAACAGCACAAAACCATAACAACTAATAACAAACTTGAGTCATCATTACCATAGGTACCTGCAATCGAAAGCCGATTCGGAGCCAGGTCAAAGATCCTCATCACCCGGAATGAGCACATACATTCACTCATGGATATCGTTTGTCTGATCGGTCCACGTATTACGTCCGTTGTAGAAACGGTCTATGAGAAAGGACTTCAACTGACGTCGTTCCAGTCTGGAAAGATCTTCAAACTCTCGTTTAGTCATCCGATCCCAGCTCTAAGGGACAAACGTGTACAATAAAACATTTTTTATTGTATTTTTTAGCCGATTTAACTCCACTTCACTCACAGTGGAGTTAAATTAACCTCAGTGGCTGCTATACAAACTTGCAATAGATTGCGCTGTGTGGGCGTCATCCGAACCAACACACTTCTCGCGTAATACTTAAGACTTTCTATAATTTTCAAAACCAAATCTGTGAATTCATCACATCAATAAACATAAAAAAAACTGATAATATTTCAAAACATTTATCGAAGACCCCTTACTGGGTATGTAGGTTAATGGGTAGTCGTCTAATTACTGAGTAGTTATGATCTTACTGCTGCTGCTAGGAGTTCAAAGTTCCTCTCCAGTGTCCCCCGTCCGCCAGACCTGAAGCCTCCAGTCCTGAACACTGCAGTCTTGCGAGCGAGCGCCGTGGTGTACCGGACCAGGATTGACCAAGATTATGATTATGAGATATAACAAACAGACAAAATAAATAGCTCCTAAAAACTCAACTTATTAAATGTCTTCCTTAATATACCTACTCGATTCGCTACTGATGAAATAAATAATATTTTCCGTAAATAGTTTTAAATAAGTTAATCCATACTTCAGACTCATTAAAATATTTTGCACGGGTTCTTTGAGTTGTTTCTATGTATGTAAAATATTTATTCACTTAATTATACTCTATCAACGGATGTATACTTACTTATAATGCCTAATATATGTTTCTAAATGTACGTATGTTCTTTCGTTAATTGACTATCAAGACTTCAAACGAATAAGCATATTTTACACAATCTCAAAATCATGCGTAAACATAATTTGTTAAATAAGCGTCATAGACAACGTCGTAGGCAAAACCTCTCTTATCAAACTTACGAAATAAGGAAATGTCCAGTATGCAAGCCTTCCCAGCAGAACACACAACATAAACAAGTTCAGTTTGTCCATCATGAAGTAGAGTTTCTGAAACAAAGGTTTCTTCATATTTCTACCTAAAACTAACTAATTTTCTTTTACCTACTTTATTTTTAAAACAATAGGAGATTTATTGAGATCGTTCTTGGCATCTTGGCTTTCTTGAAGAAGATAAGTTAAGAATTAGTGAGTGTATCACTCATAGGCACTATTTTTACCGCTCTTTGGTTATTTATTGTTTTATATTCGTACATATAAGGGTACTTATTTTACAGTAAAAGAGAAAAAAAAATATTATTGTGATAGCTTAGGCAAAAAGCAGCAGTTACTTAGTCTTAGTTTTTCACAGTCAAATTTTTAAGTTTTTTGTTATCTGTTTTTTACCACTATGTAGTGTAGGTGCATACCTAATGTACGACGTCACTCTATGTAGTGTAGGTGCATACCTAATGTACGACGTCACTCTATGTAGTGTAGGTGCATACCTAATGTACGACGTCACTCTATGTAGTGTAGGTGCATACCTAATGTACGACGTCACTCTATGTAGTGTAGGTGCATACCTAATGTACGACGTCACTCTATGTAGTGTAGGTGCATACCTAATGTACGACGTCACTCTATGTAGTGTAGGTGCATACCTAATGTACGACGTCACTCTATGATTTACTTAGAGATAAGGAAAAATAGTTTAATTGAATGCAATGCAAACATATCGGATTACTTACGGAGAATCTTTAGATTAGAAAATAGATAACATTTTATGTAAAACAATAAGCATATCGAATTACAAAGATAAGGAATTAATAAATCAAAATAAGAGGTAAATTTATAGTATATAAAGCCTTGCTTTTACTCAATAAACATTCAGTATTCAACCCACTACAGTCGTGTTAATAACTACTCCCTTCCAACCATCATTACAACTATTAATATGTTTATTATTATTAATACTAAACAAATAACAACAAAACACACCTTTTCATTGTTATATTTACTTTACAACTGCATTTTCACATTAAACATATGTTTCGTACATTATGCTAACAATTTAAATAGTAGGTGTTAATTTTAATTTATTAATGGCATCTAGTTTTTTAATAGCAACGGGAGTCGTTCGGGTGACAAGAGCAAAATTTCAAAAGCTGGCGCCACACTTTATATTTTTCGAATATAGGAACCCAAGCCGGTTTGACATAACTTTTTTTTTTTTTAAATATTGATATAAAGAGGTCTCTGTTGTAAGTCTTCATTAAAATAACTCACCTACAGGATACATCGTAAAGTTCGTCTTCCATAAAGTTATGCACCGAAGGTTCCTTCTTGCAGCAGCAGCCGGCGGCAAGCAGCGCCATCTGGCTCAGTAGCAACAATACAGCGCTGTTCATTGCTATTGTTGTACAAAGTAGCACCAAAACAGCGCTGTTCATTGCTATTGTTGTACGAAAGGGAACACTGGTCATCCATGGAGTATGAGCTTCTGTTTCTGAAAAGAAAAATATTTTCATAATCAGAAGGTATATTATATTTTATAAATAAATAGATACCATTACCATTCACACTCACACAGCATTATCTAGACCCAAGCTAAGTAAAGCTTGTCTAATATACGAGTACATAGATAGATATTTTTTATTATACATAAAAAACTACCATCCTGGACAAATATTTTCAGATCGTACAAATATTTGTCCCGAGACCGGATCGATCCCGCAACCTCCTGCGTCGCGGGCAACCGCGCCCACCGCGGCACAGAGGTCGACTTTTTTAACAACTAAATTAATAGATATTTGCAGCCGTCGTCGCAGCTTATTACAGTGATTCAGCCAGTAATTTGTGGTTGACACCCCTTACTGAGGTTTTTGACTGTCCACAGGCATTTAAGCGCCGCCGTATTGGTTATTTTCATTAGGTAAAATAAATGAATTGTCCGAATTCACACATGTAGCCGGAAGCTAAGCAAAACTTGTTTTCATACCTAGCAATGAGGCATAATGCCCACTCTGGGTCGGGGACCCACAGTGGGCATTATGCATATATTGCAGTTTGTTGGTGGATATTTTCTGCACACTCTGCAGTCGATACCGTTTAGCTGCTTTTTACGACACCTGGTGAAATAATTTGTGTGGTGAAAGTCCTAAGCCGGCACCCACACGCCTACGCCCTCATTGACGTATAATTTTATCTATGGGAGAGAAGGTTTAATTCCCCAAAATAGGGACAGAAGGAGATCCTCTGTACCGAACTTCACCCACATGGTGCACTTAGCTCAGAGGCCTTTCGACCAACAGTTGATGTAGGGTGAAGCGCTTAGGTAGGTAGCTAGATTCTGTTTTTCCAATGTTTCTTGGACGCCTATATTGACATTTGCCCTTGCAGTTCAGGCAATGCTGAGAGAGGTCGCTACATCATCTACCTATGTCTATCCAGCAGGCGGCGCACATTAATTTGTCCCGAATCGGTAAAAAGCGGGCAAGATATTTTTTCTTTCGCAATATTGGTAGAGCTATCGAATAACAAAATCAGAACAACGAAGTTAGAATAAATAATCAATCATGTCTACTTTTTAAGAGATTCGGGACCACTGCAGTTTCGCCCCGACGCTGGTCGTGCCACTGAGGTTGGGCAGTAAAAGCGTTAAAATACCTTCGTAAAATGAGATACTAGCAAACATACATGTTTAGGATAAACGACTTCAAAGATAGGTCCTTTGTACTGGCATGGGTACATTTCTTTAGTTTCATGCGTTCTGAACCTTTTGCAGCCGACTGTCCACGACAGCAGCTGAGTCAGCAGGAAAAGCAGGAGGCGGTACATTGAGGAGGCTTCCAGAGGATTCTAGAAACAAGATTTATAGATAGGTATTTAGATTTTATGTTTTTGATCTAGAAAGGGCTTCTATAGCAAGTTATAAAGATATTCCTGAGTACTAGTGGATGACCTACAAAAATGAGGAAAGATTTGTTTTAATAGGCTCCAAAACTAATGGATCGATTTACAAAATACTTACTCCATTAGAATCCTACATTATCCCTGATAACTTCTGATGAACATGGGCTATAGAATATTATCAAAAAAGTTAGGGATCCTTAGGACCCTCCACGTGAAAACATCAATAACTAAAATGTACAATTTATAGAAATGTATGTTACATAAGCGTGCGAAGCCGGAGCGGACCGCTAGTAGATTATAAAAAGCTGATGTGAGATAGAATTAAAATAATAATAATAATGCCGTACAATCCACACAGCATCATCTAGCCCGAAGCTAAGCAGAGCTTGTATAACATATATAATAATTAAACAATGCGTACCAACGAGGCAAGTACATGGTCATTTCCGACACGGCATGGTCTGTTTAGTGCAAATAATCTTCTTGGGTCCGCAGCCAGACACCTGGACCAGCCATACGGCGGCGAGGCACAACAGCACTAATACTCTCTCTATCCTCATCATACTGGAAGGACTTGTGATACTGGAACAATGATATTATTTCTAACTCATTGGGAAACGAGGTTGTGAACACCTCGTACCCCGAGCACCTCGTACCGCACCGAACTCTTTCTCTTATTTGGAGTCAAAAAAAGATTTTGGTTTCCTACGGGCGGTGGGGTTTAATAAGCCTTGTGCCGCCACAATCTTTGGTTTAGAACAACGTTTAAAACAACCCGTAACGTAGTAATGTAAACTAAGGATAAATCTGTGCCCCTGGGAACGTGTTAAATTATCATAGAGCAAATTAATTTTTACTCTATAATTTTGAAACTATTGTTAAAAACCCGACCGAATTCGGGGAAGACCGCTATTTATTTTTATTTGTTTATTTTACAAGTGGACTAGCAGCTAAACCAAAATGTCCAAGAGATACTCACACAAGAATAATATATTTTTATATAATCATACCTTAGTTATATAATAGGAGTTACCTTCGTTTTTCTAATACTGGTTCACGACGACCTTGACTCTGTCAACGCTGGAGATGCGGGAACGTGATGCGGCACGAGGCTGCTGCGCCTTCTGGCTCGGCCTCTTGCAGGCGTGCGTGTCTCCCAGGAGGGAAGCGGCGATATGCAGGAATACAAGTAGGAACGCGTTCACGAACGGCATCTTATAACTCTGATGGAAAATCTTCTAATTTATTAATCGACCAAAAACAAATGACGGTGCATGCTTGGCTTTATTTATTTATCTATAGCTATACTAATATGATCCCCAACCCGCATGCCCGTGGCGTGCGGCAATAACCCACAAATGGTAAATAATGCCATCTATGGCGCTCGGGGAGGCCTATGTCCAGCTATGACTATTATAGGCTGATGATGATGATACTAATATTATAAAGAGAAGATGTGATTGTTTGTTTGTTTGGATTGAAAATATCCGAAACTGCAGAACTTATTTAAAAATTATTTCAACATTAGAATTTTTCAATCATAAATCTCTGATCTCTGATGAATCTCTGATGAACATGAGCTATTTTTTTTTAACAAATGTTGGATTTTTTTTTTATACGATTTTCAAATATTAATACTAGAATGGTCCCAGATCTGCGACAAACTTCCGACACACAAATAAACCCTAAACACCCTCACACCTTCTTTTACGTCGTTTTTGACTTGTCTAAGTGCTTATTTTGTAAGCCTAAAGAAATAAAGTTATTGAATCTGAATCTGAATCTGTAAATATGTGCACTGACCTGTTATTTCCTGAATCTCTTATTGAACTCATCCGATTTGCAGAACTGGTTGTCATCAGTGCACGTGACGTACGTGGTCTTGTGGCAAGCCCAGCAGGATTCCAGGTACGACAGCAGCAAAGTCACCAGCAACACTAGCAGTTCCTGGGACGTTGCCAGGTCCATTACCTTTCTGTCAAATCAAAAATTACATTCCGACTACAAAATGAAGTAAAATAGGTACTCCGCACATATTTAAAGTAAATATACTAAGGTTGCATGTGTGATGTCTTTTACGATATGGCAGGCGGAGTAGCGATCACGGCACGAGGTGTTACACAGAAGGAGAGCTGGTAGGTTCCCTAAGTCGGCTCTTAGAACATGCATGGGCTGGGCTCGAGGTGTCTATTCTATCGCCACCGGCGGCCATGATCGATCTATACTAATATTATAAAGATAAAAGATTTGATTGATTTTTGTTTTTGTTGATTTGTTTGTTTGGATTGAATAGGCTCCGAAACTAATGGACCATTTGAAAACTGTATTGACTTGAAAAAAAAAATTTTCACCATTTGAATCCTAAATTTTCCGTGATAGATCTAGGCATCATAGGCTATAGAATATTTTCAGAAAAGTTAACGAGTTCCGCATGAAAAATAAATTTTGACCGCTAATAAATTATTATTTTGAAATTTTATTTTGTCTTGGGCCTGGATGATTCTGTTTGGTCCAGCGTGGTCATTATCGCTGTTTTCTAGTGGTCCCAGGATTTTGTCCCATTAATGGGACCACAAGGGAGAACTGTTTCTCGTAGTCCCATTATTGTGTAATTACATCCTGTATATAAAACTATGTGGTTACCAAAAGAAACAATAATAATAAACGGGACTCGAAATTATAATTTATCTCAATTTTTCTAAAAAATGTCCCACCGAAATATCACCGTGGATCAACTGTAGTTGGTAATTCATAACGTCCTCATCCCGCCTTACAAATTCTCGTCTCCTTTCTGATGATTTAGAGAATTCTTGTTCTCTATCAACCAGAATGTTTAATAGTCTTAATAAAGATTTCGGATGGCGTTTCTTCATGTCTTTATTTAAAAGCGAATGCCAACATTCCACTACGTTGTTGGTGCGGTGTCTTTCACCATATACGTTCCACTGTGAAATAAATCCTTCATTTTTAAGCCAAGTCCTTTCCATATATTTTGTGAAATTTTTAATTTTGGCAGTGCCGGGACTTTCCTTTTTTATATACTCTACACCATCTGATGTCTGATCTAAGGGTAGTAAAGGTAAAGCAGTGTGTAGACCCACGATGCGCCGTTCCTGTTTTGATTTAATTTTCATTTCTTTGGCCTTCTTCCAGATGCTTTTAGTGAAGTGATAATAGCACTTTTTCAAAATAATGCCCGGAAAAATGGTCATTATTGCATTTGCAGGAGCTACTTCAAAATCTAAGTGAAGTTTTTTTGGCGACCACTCTATTTGTGCTTTAATAATTATAAATAAAGCGGTGTATGATTCTTCATTTTTGTGCGTCATCAATGCGTAAATAAGCGGAATAACGTGTGTTGTTGATGGTGACTCAGATATATCACCATGAATAGATAAAAGTTGAGTAAATGGAGCTGGACAGCTTTGAAACGTCCCGTCAATAAAAAACTCACCAACTTTCTTGATAGTATTTTTGTTTTCTTCTGAACAAAAAATAATAATACCACAATCTTTGTCGTAGTATTCAGCAAGTACAAATTCTGAGAATTTCGGAGGGATAATCACTTCTTCAATACTTTTAAAGTTAGTACGTTTGCGATAAGTGTACAAAGATGTTTGTACACTTTTAAAGGAAGGTAAAGTTGATACAAAATTAAGACCCTCATTTTCTAATTCCGTCAAACCTTTTTTAAAAATTTGTGTCACTGGTGTGTCTGTTAAGCGCGATTGTTCTTTCATTTTATCTATTGAATCGTCAATTTTATTCTTACTGTAATCCAATTTACATGAATGTGTTTTATTTTTAACTATTTCTTTACCCTGAAACGCAAAAAGGAATAAAATATCAGATACAATCTAAGGCATTCTACCCGACTCTAATTATTTATTTCCATGCGGACGAATTCACGGGTAAAAGCTAGTCATAAATAAAAAACCAAATTTTACCTTGAGAGTTATAGATCCACGGCATTTTATTTTCTTGGCTTGGCTACACTTCCAAACGACATTCCCACTTTTATAAACCATATGCCTATAATATTGTCTCCCATCATATAGTAATACGGTCCCGCCCTTTCTTTTAAGAAACAAAATTTCTTCCATGAGTATATTATTTCGTGTTTACTTATCAACAGAATTCTAAGTATTAACAGAATTTTGATGTATTTAGTGTCAGTCAAGTGTCATTTATTCATCATCTAACACTTCACTACACACTCCAAAAAGTTTATCTATTCTAAGGATTTTGTTATTATAATACCTATATACAGGAGGATAAATACTTTACTGAGCATAGGAATGGGACTACGAGAAACAGTTCTCCCTTGTGGTCCCATTAATGGGACAAAATCCTGGGACCACTAGAAAACAGCGGTCATTATCACTGTGATTCAAATTCCTAGCCCGGTCCTTTGGGATGCATGCGGGGGTCGGAACCAACAGTTAGAGGCCCTATGTAAGAGTAAGGTGATTAAGGCGACAGTTACACAGTGGAGTTCATACTCGGGTGCACTTTAAACAAAAGGAGACAATCTCCACCAGGTCTATAGGCCGACCGCTTAACTGGCATCTCCTGCGCGGTAAGAAGAGCGGGGGGAGATGTTACCGCGTGGGTGAAAGGGGTGCGCGGAGCAGAGAGCTCACGTCAAGCGCGGCAATGCCATTAGCAGTGCCATTATTGACTCCGTGTGTAGCGCTACCCGCCCCCGCTCCCTTCTTACCACGCAGAAGATACGCCAGTTAAACGGTCGGGCTAAAGGAAATATAGCGAAATTAGTTTACTACTTAACCATTTATTTAGGTAGTCTCCTACCTAAATTACTATTGTCCACCTCCCGGGGTACCGCCGCCCTGTTTGCAGGGCACAGTGGCAGAGTCGCAGATAATCTTCTTGGTGCAGCCAGACACCTCCAGAAACCAGATTGTCAGCAGGCAAATAACATAAAATACTTGTTCAAATGATTGAAACATAGCTGCATCTGCAACAAATTCACGAGTTCATTTAATCAGGAAGGTTTTTGATGCCACTATGTTCTAAGCATAAACGAAACCTCCTTGAAAAGCCAAAGACTTAATTCTCACCAGAATGGCAGCGGGCTGGAAAAGACACCCGTGGATTTGCGGCGCCGCGCGCCGTTGGTTGTGAGTATCCGCTTTTTTGAGCTTTAAACGGGCGTTTTCTCGTGGTCCTACTATTTTGTCCTACTAGTAGGACCACGAGGGAGACCAGTTTCTGTTCGTCCTACTATGACGTATTGGAGCTGTAATCATTTATTTATACCACCTGTATATAATTTGTTTTCTCATGATCCTATTTTTTTGTCCTACTAGTAGGACCACGAGGGAGGCCAAATTCTGTTCATCCTACTGTGAGATTTAGAGCTGTAATCATTTATTTATACCACCTGAATTTAATTAATAATTTTTACATAAGAAATAAAAGGAAGGAAAAATACAGTCACTTGTTACAAAATAAACATAAGCTCTAACTATATTTTTTTCTCTAAGAAATGGCCTATTGGTAAGTCATCGTGAATTAATTAATTTTAGCTGGTTTTACATAGCATAGTCATCTCGATCTAAGTATTTTCTTCATCTATGTGATACACCATTGCTGGTTGTCTTGCTTTCCATTTCCATTAACAAATTTATCAATCGCAGTATTGATGGCGGCGTACACTTTTTCTTATTCTTGTTTAATCGAGAGTGCCTACTCTTCTTATTATGTGCAGAAAGTCCAATACCTACAGCAAAAATGGCTACATTTCTGAAATAACTACATATATGAAAACGAATAGTTGGAGGAGCAAAGAGTACTTACCGCTCATCATGGTGGTTATACGAACGTCAACGTACCAACAATGTTGTCGGGAGTTGGTAATCTCGATTAGGTAAACAAAAATATGAGAGAGTATATATACTGGGATTGATAAATGTGTTAATGGAAATGGAAAGCAAGACAACGAGCAATGGTGTATCACATAGATGAAGAGAATACTTATGTAGGTCGAGATGAATATGCTATGTATAACCAGCAAAAATTAATTAATTCCCGGTGACTTACCAATAGGCCATTTCTTAGAGAAAAAAATATAGTTAGAGCTTATGTTTATTTTGTAACAAGTGACTGTATTTTTCCTTCCTTTTATTTCTTGTGTCAAAAGTATTAATTAAATTATGGTGATATAAATAAATTATTAAAACTCCAATATCTCATAGTAGGACGAACAGAAACTGGCCTCCCTCGTGGTCCTACTAGTAGGACAAAAGAGTAGGATAATGAGAAAAACTATATATAGGTGGTATAAATAAATGACTACAGCTCTAACATGTCATAGTAGGACGAACAGAAATTGGTCTCCCTCGTGGTCCTACTAGTAGGACAAATTAGTAGGACCACGAGGGAGACCAAAGTATTAATTAAATTATGGTGATATAAATAAATTATTAAAACTCCAATATCTCATAGTAGGACGAACAGAAACTGGCCTCCCTCGTGGTCCTACTAGTAGGACAAATTAGTAGGACCACGAGGGAGACCAAAGTATTAATTAAATTATGGTGATATAAATAAATTATTAAAACTCCAATATCTCATAGTAGGACGAACAGAAACTGGCCTCCCTCGTGGTCCTACTAGTAGGACAAAAGAGTAGGATAATGAGAAAAACTATATATAGGTGGTATAAATAAATGACTACAGCTCTAACATGTCATAGTAGGACGAACAGAAATTGGTCTCCCTCGTGGTCCTACTAGTAGGACAAATTAGTAGGACCACGAGAAAACGGCGCTTTAAACCGATACTTTTCATCTGTATGTAAAGTATTTAAAATGAAGAAGCGCAGCGAGCACTTTCAGTGTCAAATATGTAATTTGACACTGAAAGTGCTCGCTGCGCTTCTGCCATCCCGTAAAAGTATGCATGCGGTACGCACCGGGAGGAGAAAGATTAATATTTATTTACCCTCCGCAAATGGACCAAGTAGGTTCTACCATGAGGTTTTATAAGGAGAAAATATGACTTACCAAGTAGGGAAGCGATGCTAAAAGAGCGTTGAATTGAGCGTTTTTGACAAGTCAGTCATTTTAGTCTTGCACATTCCTGTAACGAAAAAGTATCGATTTGAGTCCTTCCACACTTTAAAACTAACAAAGATCTCAACACAACGAAACAAAACTACATATAAAACTACGTGGAATTTGACCCAAACCAATACTTTCACGCTTTAGGAATCGGCAGGAAATCAAAGTAAATGACTAGATTACTTTTATTTATTTACATTGTACCTTATTAGTCTAAAAAATTTTGATTAATCAAAAAACTGTAATTAATTGGCGAACCGGGTGGATAGTTTTCGAAGTCAAATCCGTCTAAAGCTCTTCCAACATTCAACACCTGTATAGTCGCTCCACGCAGTTCTTTTCTATCCAATTTGCTATGGTGATATATCTTCCAGAAGTCCTCTTCTTACAACACGAATGAAGATCAGACGGTAGGTGTACGTACAGTAAGCTTGCCTAGTACTTGTAAGGCCCGCGGTGGCAGGGGGCGCCTTTCCCTCCCTTTCCAGAACAAGGGATGCTTTTCTTGCAACCCGAGCAGCCCGTAAGAATGAAAGAGATTATGGTGAACAGTAGGATGTAAAGCTTGCTCAAGTCAAATAGCGCCATGCTCAATTTCTGTAACAATGTGAGAGTATCAGACTGAAGATCACAACGTTCATTCACTACATAAGCAACGGCTCGGAAGGTTAAATCAATGATCAATCAAATGATAAAAAATTTGTATCAAATCAAACTACCGTAGAACGGGGTTATTTGGAATCATTGGGGCTATTTGGAAAAAAATAATTATTTGTTTCGAGTGGAAATATTTTCTACCATAGCAATTGTAGAAATCTATTTTTTCTATCTTTCAATCCTGTAATTAATGTCACGTCCATTTATATTATTTTTGAGGTTATATCCAGAGGGGTTTCGCGTCAGACGACATTTGAAAAAAAGTTGTTTTTTACGTGGTTTTTAGAGCTGTCGCCAACCTCCGTGCAGCTCCCAAGTCTACGAAGGAAGTGAAAAACTGAAGTTTGTATCAAATAATACATATTGTCAGGAGTTTAGGGAGTAAACTGGATTCGTAAATGCTGGATATTCTAATCTAATTTTAGCGTTTTTTGTCACGGGGGCTATTTGGAACAGCATATGGGGCTATTTGGAACTGCGGAAAAAAGCCTTGGCTTTGCTTTTTTGCTAGGGTAAAAAGCTTTTTTATCTTTTCCAGGACAATGCCATCATGGTCCGAGTTTACCAGAGGACATATACATAGAAACCATAGACATGGGAAACAATACAAACCTTACACCTCTTACAGTAAAGAAAGCTTGGAAAAATCTATCGCCGAAATCAAGACCGGATCAACATCCTAAATCGAAGCTGCGACGAAGTATAGCATTCCTAAAAGTAGGCTGTCACGAAAATAATAAATATTATAGTTTTAGAGTCAATTAAAGAACCTATGAAAGTAAAGTCTGGTTGTCATAAGAACTTGCTTAAAGAAAGTTGTTTAATTGTTTTGTTAAAAAGAAACAATTGTAGTAAAATGGTAACGCCTCATTAAGCTAAGATATTTAAAGATCATTTCGTTAAAATGTTGATTATTTGTAACAGTTTCTATTAATAAAAGAAAAGTCTGGAAAAAAAAAATCTTGAAATTTTATTTGATCCTAAAAAAATATAAAAAAATTATATTCGGTAATTTCAAATAGCCAAAAGTGTGAATATTTTTACTGGTAACTGTTCCAAATATCATCTGTTATATTCAATTCAAAAATTCTTATTAAATTCAGCGATAAATCATGGCGTACCCACCAATTTCCAAATAGCCCCTGATGAATGAAGCGATATTTGGAACAGCATGATAAAAAATAAGAAAAAAATATGTCTATGGAAGATAGAGGTATCTTAGGTAAACAATTATGTGGGTCTAAACGGGATTTATCCATTAAAAGTACCTACTAAATGTGTGGTCACCTTAGCTAAATCGAAGATAATGTAACTTTTGTCGAAAATTTGTTCCAAATAGCCCCATCTTACGGTACATATCAATTGTCCCTACAATCATTAGATACTTTAAAAGATGAAAATTTAAGAAGAAGAGTAAAGATAGTTCTTACGTCTTATTTGTTGATCTCTAATTTAAATTTTTGACTTTATGTCATAAATTTACTAAGTTTTCATTATTTGTTTTGTGTAACATGTTTTTTATTTTAACTTAATGAATTCCAAAAACGAATTTACGTTTTCACCATGTTACTCGCCCATGATTATCTTCACCTATAATTTATGCTGAATCTTAAAATGATATTTACTAAGTTCAAGCAAAGCTACGAGTAGTTACATTGTACACCATGTTAGTGAATCTAAATCAAAACGTAAATCTGCTTACCTAAACTTCACTTGGGCTTTAAGCTGTCACAAGGCGCAGGTGAGCGGCAGGCGATGTACACCTTTCGAGTGCAGCCCCAGACAAAGTTCACCAGTAAGAATAAACTTGATAGAAGAATCAGAGCTCTACTCAGCAGGCCCATGTTTAAGACATAGCATGGACCATGTCTTGCCACCTGAAACCATGCCTACCTCAAACTTGGTAGGTTTAGGAACTTGCAAAAGACGGCAAATGAGAGAGGTGGTTTGGCTCTCAATTAAAACTTTGCAGATGGAAATCTAAGCAGCGATGTAACGGTTTGTTGAGTCAAATTCCCTGTCATCTAAATACATTTCGAGTTCAAAGATTCAAAAAATACAGAATACAGACTACGCGTATGCAACATACCTGAGAGAAGCTTTTTTATTTTTATATTAAACTGGAATTTAGTATGTTCGGAATTTTACATATCCGATGTTGGTTCTGAAAGTTTAGAAGTTTGGCTGGATGTCAGATAGAATGGTTTTGAAATTGTGAGAGAAGTTTTGATTAGCCAGTCATGGGCCTGCATGGAGGTTTGATGACTTCGTGCCACAAACTTTTTGAACCGTTCAACTGAGGCTTAGAGCATTTAGAACTGAGGGCATCATTTGCGACCATCCGTTTTTATTACAATCTCTGAAGTTAAAATAGAAGTATTCATATCGTTCACCTTAAACTTGCGCTATAATTCTCTGAATACACGCAGTAAAAATCACATTTAGACGAAAATTTACTTTATAAACTCATACAGCCCGCAAAATCCGAACCTGAAAATTAGAACCTGTTGTCTTTGAGTATTTAGAACCCTGTTGTCTAGATAAGTAAACGACTGAACCAAAACGTTTTGTATGCTGAGTGGACCGAATAAGCTGAAAAGAGATATTCTTCAGAGTTTGGCCCAGCAACATAATCATAAAATATGTAGTTGAACTTTATAGCACTAAGGGCATCATTATAAACCGGTTGTGAGTTCGAACCAGTGCTCTACATTACGGCATCGCTCTAAATGGCCAGAAATAGAGCACGATACATCGTAAACATTACATTCTGACTGACCAAGGTCGATCATCGCTTTCCAATGAAGATTTATTTAGTTTAAGTCATCTTGAAACGCCTCTGTGGGGTACATGACATACTTTTGTTATCAATAATCTATGGAAGAACTGAATAAATCATTCGAAAATGATGCTTAGAGGTTCTAAAAGAACAAAGTGAAACTTAATTTGCTAGCGTGTAAACCGACTGACTGGTCTCCTTGATAAATGTCCATTTCAGCTACCTACATGAAATTATTATAAAGACGTAAATTTAGATATCGACAAAACTAAATAAAAGTCCCTTTCTTAAAGATCATAATTTAAAGTATGCAGAAAGTCACAATAAAACTTATCTTCATGATATACTGATATAAAATCAACAATTAAAAACAAACACAACTACACAGTAACAACATAAAACAGCACAGTTTTTAAAGTTTTTTTAAATTGTCTCCAAGGAATTTTATGACCGGACGGAGGATCGAAGCTTTCCCATCGATGAAAATATCGATATTTCTGGAGAGATTCTGCATTAGATCATGCGTAGTGCAGGCGAACGGTCGTCCGCGCGTCCGATTATTTATAGCGAAACTACCGATCGACAAAACGTTTCTTCATCAATATTATAAAAATACACGCGCAAATATGTGAGTTATGTGTAACAGTGAAGTGACAGTGGCCTAAGGAATGTTTCGGGGTAGGATGATGCATTTTTGAGAGGTAAGTTCTTGGAATACGTTTTCAGGATTATCTACGTACTTTGTGATTCATAACAAATGTTATGGCTTCAGCTTTCGTTTTTCAGTAAGTAACGAGTTCTGGCTGTGAAAAGTCGTTGAATTTGTTTATATCAAGCAATAAAAATAATAAAATCTTTTGGTGTTCAATATTTTAATGTGCAAGTGTTTTATGTGAGAGCTTTTGATGATGTGATGATGGAATGAAGATATAAACGCCACGATTTCAAGGTATGTAACTATAAATCTTTTTGATTATGTATTTCGTCTAATAAAACTAGTAAAAAATACTTGTTGAAACAGAACATCTGTCAAACAAAGTGAGAAACAAAAGGGCGTTTCAATTATTTGAATTCTTTAAAAATACTTCGATGAACACGTGTATAACTACAGATGTGCGCAGGGGCAGAGCATTTGTAATTATTCTGACATATTTATTGGACTGAACAACGCTTCAAGTGTGTTATAACTCAAATAAAAATACCTAACATACCTTTTAAATCATTTCAAAACTATTCAAAACAATTTCAGCTGTACGCTAGTTGTTTTTGAGTTTATGAGTATATGCAAGATAGACATAGAAAGGTTAAACAATTACAACCTAGAACAGTAAATTAGTGATTTCACGTACCTACATTTACAGATATAAACGAGTTTTTTTAACATAAACAGTTGAGTCAAAACATGCACTTATATCTATAGAAAATCTAAGATATCCTGCCATAACCTGAATAAATGAAATTTGAATTCAACTGAAAAGTGTACATAAATTTGTTCTTTTATATTGACTATAAATACCTACAAATTAGGGGTTGACTATCTTTGACCCTTTACCGCGAATTTATTTTCGTGTCGTAAAAAAACAAACTCTTCCCGGAAAATTACAATTAGAAAGTTCACAAGAAAAATAAATACCCCGTTTAACACCGGAATAACCCCCCCCCCCCCCTGTCCAAAAGATCAAACCATTCCAATTTTTAAGAAAAGCTCTCAGCGATGTGTCGAGAAAATGTAGAAACTGATTTATTAAATTTCTGTGAACAGATAGGAACGGGCAGGTCAGTGACTGAACTCCAATAGCTTCAGGAATGAACAAGTATTTTAAAAGATTTTCATTTCACCCACGAGGGTACTTTGCTTTTTGACATGATCTCGATTGGTTTTCGTCGGGGATAGGTTAAGGTCACGTAAAGAAAATATCTCTTTTGTATACGTTGTTCCTGTTCGTATGATATCAACTCAATCAAATTTAGATGCGTCCTAACCTCCTACCTACCATAGGTAGGAGGTTAGGACGCATCTAAATGCTTGTTAAAAAGTAAGCTTTTATATAAAAAGTAAGATTTTAACCCTGACCCCTCCAGTAATTTTCGCTTTATAAGAAAAAAACCATCGAAACTTTCGCATTTAAAATATTATTTGTTGCTCTGTTGAAATAAATAGAGTTTCTATACAATAATGCTACCACATCAAACAATCTCAATAACTAGTACAGTCGCGCACAGCTTTGGTGGCGGCATCCGGCAGTCAATGTACGTACAGTCGCTAACAAAAGTTCCTCGTGTGAGGTAAGTGACGTTATCAGGGCGGACGTGGGGCTATGAAATTGGCGATATTCTGAATAAACGCGAGTTGGAATACGCAATGTCAAGGAACTTCTTTAGAATTTGCTATATTAAAAACGTATTACGCTGAAATTTTGAATAAATGTAGGCCTGGCCTGTCTTTTTGATCCATTATTCGGTTTACACTGGAAAAATAATAAAATTACCTTGAATCGCTTTCATAAAAAATTCAAATACATCTATGGTGACTTGGAATAACCTGGAATTACTAGCCTATTAACACAATAGGCTAGTTTATTTCGAGAAATAACCCGCAAAACCACTTGGAGCTAATGGTAACTATAAAATTATCATCATTATCTTGGTTATAATTGAAACAATAATGCTGAACAATCCATGCAGTTTTATGTAATCCTAAGGTACGGTTATTATAATAAGAAACACATTATTAGGGGCCGATTCACTATTGCCAATCCAACACGTTTCACAGCTACACACAACCCCCAACAATGTGAAATCAAATAAATATTTTATTTATTTTTCGAATTAATAATAATATTTTTAGAATGACTATTCGACGTAGAATGTTCTTAAACATAAACATTATTTTACATAACCTATCGTTTGAAATCATTCCTACAATAAATGTTGCTTAATCTGAAATTCGACGCCAAACAAGTGCGTTTGGTTTGCTAACAAACATCCAAAATTAAGTTTGCCTAGTTTAGTTTAGTAGTGTTTTCTAAATGTATATACTTAAACTAGCCTTGAGATTTCCCACTACGCTGCTTCAATGGCCCCACAACGTCGCCGCGGAGGCGCGATGATAAACATTTTCCATCAACTGCCCTGACGAAGGTACCGACACTTAGCACCATTACACATAGGTAACTACATTAATATATAATTGGCGGCGCGGAATATGGTGGCGTGTATGTATGTCTGACTGTGGGTGCGTTTACGGTGTATAGCAAAAGCGGGGCCGGATTTTTCACAGTTTTCGAAACAAATCACTTTACGATATACTTAATATTTTATTCTAGTACCTAAAAGTAAGGTGGTACAGTTTTAAAAAGGGTCAACAAGCATTTCACCTTCTATCATTGTAGCATAATTAAATCATTTATATTTATGTAACCCACACATAAGAACATTTAGAAAGATAGGAATCGAGATTTTCCTAAAAATATATGGCTCAAGCGGGATTCTAATTACGTAAAAGTAGGAAGTGGTTTTCCTCAAAAAACTGTTTTTGTAGAACTGCTACGAAGGCTCTACGCCGTAGCTCCGTAGCACCGTAGCACCGCTACGAGACCCCGGGGAAACAAAACTTTGCTAGTCTACGTTAATATTTGAACACGTAACAAGCAAGGTCTAAAAGGTTTTGGAGCTAAAAAGGACGGTTCACGTTGCCGTGGTCGCAGCGTAAGGATCGAACCCCTCAAACCCGTGGATGTCGTAACCGACTAAGAGAACGTACCAGGGGCATAAGCTTTCTCTGTGTATTTGCTAAATTATATTGCGATCTCGTCATATATTACTTCACAAAACAGAGTAAGATCCTTAAAAAGATACAATAGTACATAGTAAGTTGGTGTTACGGACTACATAAATTTTATACAAACATGCAAACATTTATGTGAAAAACATGAAAAAAGTTGCAAGCAAAACTGCTCTTGATCAACTATAGTCATTTATTTTTATTTTTTACACACCCACACACGTTGGGTTATATTTTTGAAGATTTCATACGGATCTCTAGCTTTTTAAAATATTCATAGCCTATGTTCATCAGGGAAAAAGGAGGATTCTAATGGTGAAAGAATTTTAAATCGGTCCAGTAGTTTCTGAGTTTTAGAGGAGGAAATAAGGTATTTAATTCTTTTGCTTTAATGTTATTCATTTAATTTATTGAGATGCTTTTAAAATAACAGTTGATTTGTAACTTTTGCACGCCGCTTGGAACGCGTTTTTCCTAGTCCAAGAAGCAGCATTTAGGTCAGGACCTTAGCGTTAACACAGAATAACTATACACGGTGTAGTTTTTTCAGGACTACTAAAGGGGTGTCTGAAATTGTGAGAGTCATGGCTTTAAGATCCTTAAATCATTTCATCACAATTTACATCAAATTTCTGTTCGGTGGTTTTGGCTTGAAAAGTTAACTTAATACGCTACAAACATCCAAACTCTTCCACGTATAAAATTAGTCTATTTTAAGATATATTCACAAACCAAGCCACGGTAAGAATCTATTTCTCTTTAAAATAAGATGATAATGTGATCATGTATAATAAAGTCGTATTATAATGGTAACATTATAGTTTTACTCTCTACGATTACCAACTGGTTCATACCAAACGAATTTATAACCACACTAGCTACTTTTTGTGGCTTCACTGACGAATATTCATGATTAAGACTACAAACAAATAAAATTTCGGATTCATTATTCAGTTAGCTGATAATTCAGTTGAAATTATTTTATTTATAATGTAATTCCCGCTCTTGGGGCTAACAATTTACCTTAATTTTTTTACCTACGTTCTAAAAGACATCCGCGGGATCTAAGTGGGACTCATGTGTAATTTATTTAATAACTCCATGAGTGTTTTAATGTTTTTAAAGCCATAAAACAATTTCTTTCATAACACCTTAAAATTCACCAAACTACAATGTCAGCCCCAATAAACCACATTGTGTATTAGGACAAAATAAAAAGCTGCATCTTCAAATGCCATTTCGAAAATAATTCAGTGCGCCCGAAATGAGGTCACCCCACCGCCCTGAAGCGAGCTGCAAGACCCCGCGCATTGCCCTGAAGTGAGGCGCCAATGCGCGCGCCGCCGCCCAGCCGCCCAGCTCTGCAATCTCAGGCAAAACCACAAGTACAAAAAAAATTACCAAAAAACACGTTAAAACATAACAAGTTCAATCAAACTTGGTTCTACAATTTTGATATTGAAAAAACATGGTCGCGGCAGCATTTGAAAGGACATTGTGAAAAGTTAATAGAAACAATATGCTGCGAGCGATGTTCGGGACGTAATTATTGAATAATAGTGTTTTGTCCTGTGTCAAGTGTGTGTTGTGTGTGTTTGTGACTTCGCCTCGACTACCCCGTGTAAGTACATACAAAAACCTAGATGATTTCACACCCGAATTTAACCACACTCAGGTTTTATAAATTACATCCCGAAATTTTTCATCTCGTAAAAGTTCATGAATGAAAAACAACCCTTATTTTGCCAAAAAGTATTTTTCTATCTCATCAAGGCAGTATAATTGAAAACTAGTTGGGTATAGTTACTAACTCCTAAGCTGTCCCCCGAAGCGAGTACATTTGCTAGCACTTCATTAATATTCTACCTATCGCTGTCTCACTTAGACTACTGTATGAAGTGAAAGTATCTAGGATCATGTACATGATCAGGCACAAAGAGTTTTCACAATAAGGTACAGTGAACATTAAGGTTCTGATGTTTATCTAGTTTGAAGAAATTTTATGAGAATTAGCCTTTTTTTAGAGATTTTGCCGATGACTGTGGTATACAAGACACCCCCAAGTTAGGTACTAAAAACTATTTGTAGGTATCTACTCAAATATAGCACATACTCAGATCTTTAACTTAATAGCAATAAAGTCCGGATCTATTGTTATTCCTCAAAAGTGAGGATCAGGTGCAAAAAAAACCTATTTTATAAAAGCTCACCCAAACCCATACAATTGCTTTACGAGCATATCACAGCATTCAAGTTCATCTAGCTACTACAAAATATGGTTTAAATTTAATATGTACCTAAATTTCAACTGTTTTAACAAGCTTTAATTTACCATTATAATTTTATCTACTTTCCAATTGCGCTGAAATTTGGTTTGCATAGGGTATGTAAATCAGGTAAAAGTTCAATGCTATGATGATATAGCTAATCTTATGAATCTATTAGAATTCTGTAACAAAACGACCCCAAGTTACCCCGATGTGTCTTGGTAAAACATTTTTAAGCCATTTCTTGAGACAACTCCATTTGATAAGAGTACCTACTACATAAACACTGCAGTAATATATTTCAAACCCGTAACAATGAAAACTAAACTTTCTATTCGACATCAATCTTTATCTGACATAACCAGAGATACGCGCGAAAATCGTAAACCCTCGTCGCTTAAAAGTAAATTCGAAAAGTCAAGACCCCCGCGGCAGTGGCCACTCACTCAAGTCTTCGGTAAAGCTGTCGACATCTCAAAGAGGTTATGCGATAAGTTTTATCCCAAAAAGTTGAAGTGAAATAACCATTTCAATATCTTTAGGACTTGTGGTAGGTGCGTTGAGAACCGATTGTGTGTTATAGGTTTTAAAAGGTATCTTCATCGAGTTTGGTGTAGTAGATCAGTGCAGACGTTCCGATTTTATGCGACCTTGAAGTAAAATTTCTTTGGGGTGTTCTTCGAATTTATGAATATTACTTGCCTAAAAATTTCGTGACAAATAGGCTCAAAAATTTTGAATATATCACTTCAGAGGAACCTAGAGAAAAAACTTGACGTAGAAGTGTAGCTGAAGAATTCGCTAGCTTAAATATTTCTATATTTAATTAAAATGAAGGTTATGGAATACAAAGTCGCGGACGAACTCCGACTCATAAATAAAACATCGTCCTGAATGCTCATAAATAAAGAAAGTTCGCTGTTGACAATATGCAGAGCTGATACGGTGTTTTTGTAGCGCAAATTGTTTTGGATACTTCGTAGACCCGCGACTTTGTTCGTGTTGGCCTTACTCCTGTTGTCGACTGAAAATGCACCCCATGCTTACAATCTAGGATGGATTACCAGAAAATTGATTTCTATTTAATAACGAACGTTTAGCAAAACGAGTAAAGGTTATTTTTCGTATTTCGGATTTATTTCTAGCATAAGCTAGATAGCTAGATAGCTTGCTGTACAGCAAGACAAAACTCACCATGTCTCACCAAATCTGTCGACGCATACCTACCTACTGGTGGCCGAGAACTGTACCAGTATCAGTATCAGTAAATGTATACAATACATTTATGCCCAATTTATTAGCAATGAGTTAAAATTCTGTCGATTTTCAAATTTTTCAACGTGCTAGGAAGTTAATAATTAAATTTTCATTACATAGGGGCTCGATGAGAAAAGTTTAATTTTGAAATGATACGTTACGCTCCGTAACGCCAGTCATGACATGATGACATGATCCTATGTCATGTCATGACATGATCCTATGTCATGTCATGACATGATCCTATGTCAGACGATCCGCTATCATCACAGGTCACAGGCTGCGCACTAATAATGCTCGGCATGCAGCAAATTCAAAGTCTGAAGGATATAAATAATGATTTTGTGCTTTATTTATTATAAAAGCTATGAGTTCAATCTCCTAAGACTTTGGCAACAATTAGCATGCTTACTCTGTTTACATACTGATTTCTTAGCGTGGAAATCAAAGATTTCTTTGTGTGGAAGTGTTTAGTCTGTCTGTCTGAACCAGAAACAGGTGGGGCTTTGATCTTGAAGGAATCGACGTATTGAAGTAACTCTGGAGCAATTTATTTGTTTTCTGAGGACTGTGTTCTGGTTGAATATGTTGGTTGTGTAGGTTCGGTTTAACTTTTGGATGCAACTCCAAATTCAAATTCACTTATTTTGTGAAACATGGGTTATTAGGTTTGTAATGTTTCTTCTTTATTTGTGTGGTATAATAAAGTATATCTATTCTATTCTAAATTAAATTAAAATTAACTCAACCATGATCAGCTTTACAGCATCCAAAGTCACAATAGAAAGATATTATATAATTGAGATGTCAATACCTATGTATATTCAAATATAAAACATGAATTGCCTTATTCTACAATTTATCCATCAGATATTCATTAATATTGTAGCCCTCCTCAGGGTGGGTTTTAAGAGCTTGGTTTTAACTTATCTAAAAGAAACAAGTACGACAAGTGCGAGTGTAACTCGCGCGCCGAGGGTTTTGAACTTTTGTCGTTTAGGTAGGTACGTATATGACAACCTCTTGGCGCGGTGGGCTTACAACGCAGGAGGTGGAGGTTTGATTCCTGCCTCGGGACTAATATTTGTAGGATCTTCAGATTATTTGTTCGGGTGTTCTAGTCCTTTTCAGTACACAAAAATAAATCATCTAATGTGATACTTATACTTTATTAAGTATAACAGCTATCATAGTAATACCAATACTAGAAATAAGAACAAACTGGCTGTGCCCACTACTAGGCTACGTAAGATTAATGTATCTTTTAAAGGGCAATGTATACGCTTCTACAACAAAATTCCAAGTGAGTTGCAAAAATTATCTATAAATAAATTCAAACGGATTGTCAAAAATATACTGTGTAAAAAAGCTTACCATAAAATATCAGATTATCTAGACGACAAAAAAGTTTGGGACGAGTTATGCTTCAACTCTAAAACTAACAATCTAACAAGGTAAAGGTTTCTTGTTCGCTTCTTTACTTTACCTAAAAAAGATTGAAGTGAACAATTAATCAAAGTGATCACTTTATTTCCCATTTTTATTTCTTATTTAACTTGTATTTTGTGACGTGTCCCAAGAGTCCTGTAAGGTCTAAAGGAAATAAAGCACTTTGATTTTGAATAACACAAGCTTTGCTTAGCTTGTGGGTAAATGATACTGTGTGGATTATCTAGGATACATACCTATCTCTTCTCAAAAATTTTGAGAACAACGGTTTTGGTGCGCTGTGGAACTCCTATTACAGTTACTACAGAGATTAGTGGGTAGGTAAGTGGGTTGGTACCTACAATTTTTTTTCGGCTTTTTTCAACCTCTTTCACTAAGTATGAAACTTAGACGATTTTCAAAACCTGTTTTGAATTGTCGAAATCCATACCTTTGATTTGATATTACTCTCAATGAAATAGCCCCCATTGTATGAAAATTAGTTTTTTGACCATATTTCAAAAAGTATTATATTTACAGACTTCTCTATATTTTTCCTGTAAAATATAGATCTATATCTACAAACGCCTAGTACATTTTACATCAATCACTCTGCAATCTTCGGAGATAAGGGGGGGGGGAATGGTAAATTTTTTGACCTTTTTCAAAATATTTCGAAAAGTATAAAACTTATCGAAATTTCAAAAATTGTATTGGAATGTACAAACCAATACCTTTCATTTGATGTCCAACTCGGTGGGGTAGTCACCCCTTTAGAAAATTTTCCCGCCCTTTTTTGACCTTATTTCAAAAAGTATTATTTTTACAGACTTCTCTATATTTTTCCTGTAAAATATAGATCGATAGCTACAAACACTTGGTACATATCACATCGATCGCTCTGCAATCTTCGGAGATAAGGGGGGGGTACCGGTCAATTTTTCGACCTTTTTCAAAATATATCAAAAAGTGTAAAACTGTCGAAATTATAAAAACTGTATTGGAATGTACAAGCTAATGTGTACAAGCTAACCTTTCATTTGATACCCAACTCGGTGGGGTAGTCAGCCCTTCAGAAATTTTTCCCGCCCTTTTTTGACCATATTTCAAAAACTGTTATTTTTACAGACTTCTCTATATTTTTCATGTAAAATATAGATCCATATCTACAAACACTTGGTACATATCACGTCGATCGCTCTGCAATCTTCGGAGATAGGGGGGGGGGGGGGGAACGGTCACTTTTTTTGACCTTTTTCAAAATATTTTAAAAAGTATAAAACCTACCCAAATTTCAAAAACTATTTTGAAATCTACAAACGTGTACCTTTCATTTGATACCACTTTTGACTTTGTACGTTCCATTTAAAATTTCGATTTCAAAATTTGTATGGAAAATCTTCATATTGATTTTTCATTTATTTTCATTTATTTTTCTATAAATATGTGCGGGCGCACAAAATGTATTATTATTTCAAATTTCAAGTCAATAGCTGCAGTAGTTTCTGAGATATTAAGGATTCAAAACACAAAACAGACCCAAAGCGATTTCATAAGGGTTTTGCAACCGATGGCAAAACCCTAAAAAGAAGGAGTTATTAACTCGGCTTGTTTGTGTTTTACCCTTGGCTCGGCATAGGCTGAAACAATGATAAAGAATGATTTTAAACTCGTTATCTGACTATTAGTGCTCTATTACCTAACATAAAGTACAATTTGGTAAGTAAGTGCTTTCATTTATCATAATTATTTTCAATTCATGTTTTTTTAGAACCCGCATTACTCTTAAGCTAAAATAATTATCTACTAATTCACTGGAACACAGCCCTATGTTGGTTAAGTAAATTTTTGGAACTATTAAAACACATTAAGGGATTTGTAAAAAAAAAATGGAACTACTAATTGGACCTAACATTCGACGTAGGTTTTAATTAATATACCCTAATTTTACTGTGTTCCTATTTTATTTTTTAAAAGCTGATAGGTTTTTTATTAATTTAGTTATAGTTTCTCTATAAGTGAAGAATTTGCAAATTCTAATGAGAAAAATAATCTTTTATATTCAATACTTTTTATGATTGCATCCAATACATGAAATTTAGATATTACATTATAAAATATGATATGTTTTTGTATAAAATATGACCATGTTTTTCACTTATCTTTATAAACTAATTTGTCGTGAGCGAACCATCTATGGCGCTCATTAGGGGAGGCCTATGTCCAGCAGTGGACTATTATAGGCTGGTGATGATGATGATGATGATGATGAAATTCCGATGCAGAAATAATGAAGCATGAATATCATCTGGAAAATGGTACTCATTTCCTGTCCCATGGTCTGTTCGGATCTCCCTACACGCGATCTCCACTCGACGGTAGGTACAGTGCGCGTCAGAATTAAGTACCCCCCCTTTTATACAAACTATTTTCGACTACTTTTAATTCCCTCGTAACTTGTCACAATTTTTCACATGCAAAAATTTATCAGGCCGCCGCTCAGGATCGAACTGTCCTTCCATAATACTCAAAGTCTGAAATTTCCAAAAATAAAAACTTTTGTGTCCCACATACATTGAGATAGGGGGGGTACTTATATGTGACGCGCACTGTACATAATAAAGTAGACAAAGTATCTCAGTATCTCTCTATCAGCCGAAACAATCGACCTCGCAAATGCAACTCTATCACAACTGACTAAGATCGAAGATAAACGAACTATTTCTTGTTTACTTCACTCGGCGATTTCTCACATTCGAAGTAATAAAAGCCTTTTGTTGTCGGGAATCGAATCCGCTCTAGTTGATTGATCACTTACGAGCTCAGGCGATTGTGGGTCTTAATTCGACGTGATAGAAGTTATATTGAAACGGTTGGGTGGTCCAGCTATTTGGACGTAGATTTTGCACTTGAGCGTACATAAATGAAAGTTGGCTTAGTTATATAAAGTTTATTCACTTTATCATAGTTATAATATAATATGAACTACAGATTAATTTAACAAAGTAAAATGGTCCTTATGCTATTCTGCTTTTGGTCCTTTATAATCACGCTAAAGACTACCCTGAAGATAGTTATAAATTTATTTCGACTTGGGTTAAATCTGATAAAATTTTACTGCAGATTATGCGTTTGGATTTCGGGAATAATCAGAAATATTTAATGTGAGCGACTTCTCTAATGTTTTCATTCATTCGCCCTAGATGCACTGATACTTTTTCAAATCAACATTTCAAATCATCAGATTTCTTTATCTTTGGGGATAATTTAGGATCTAATAGTGAAAGAATTTTACAAATCGGTCCAGTAGTTTATAGGCCTATTCAATTCAAATTATTAATCAATCAAATCTTTCCTCTTTATAAATTACACATTTTTGAAAAGTGAATAGAATAATAGTAGCCAAGAGCCATTTCCAATCCCGAATGTAAAGAAAATAATTATTAAAAAGGGTGGTATATATATAGATTCCGGCATCTTTTTTATGCGAGAGTTGTGTGTTTAGCCCTAAAGCTTGTTTTAACTCTAGGCATGACCGGCTTTACGGGGCGTATAAAACAATTCGCTGCGTCCATCATTCATTGCGCCGTTTATTAAAATCCGTGTCGTTGCTCGTTGCGAGCGTTCCCCTTATTGACTGCTCGAACGCTCGCTGTGTAACATGCTATATTACGCCGGCACTACCCTAAACCCTTGTCTTCCTTACAAAACGCTACCTTCTACAAACCGCACCCGCTTTCACTACCACTGCCCACCGAAAATCATAAAAAAATCAATGGGCCCTGAAGGAAAACCACTTTCATTTCTTAAAATACTTTACATAAAGGAAATTCCCGTATTTTGGAAAACGTTTACACGTTGGTTTTTCTCAGCCTTTCTCGGTCTACAGCTCAGGCTGTTTATTCTACAAAGGGAAGGGAATCGTTCCCTTCTGTGAGTCTGCAATCCGTGCTCAACGATGCGATATGCTGGACCGATAGCGCGTGTGACCTCCGCCGGGAGCTGTGACGTAGCATACCTATGTACGAGCAAAGTATGTGTTCTACTTTGTCATACAACTTTGACGATCTCTGTGGCACTGTGGATCGGCCTGCAATGTAGGAGGTTGCGGATTCAATTCCCACTTCTTTCGTCTTACTTGTTTGGCTATCTTATTAGTGTTAAAAAAATAACTGTGAATGTAACGTGTCCATGATATAATAAAAGCAAATGATTTTGTGTCTCTTACCTTTTCATGCCTAAACGATTGATTAAATTTGGTAGTCAGATTGGCGGTGTCTCGGAAATAGGCTACTTTTATCAGTTAGGTATAAAAATTAGGGCACGAACAGACATGGGACACATGAACCCATTACACAAGTTCTGGTTACTTTGGCTAGATAATGTTGTGTGGATTGACTAGCATTATTACTAGATATAAAGGTCCATACTGTTATTCCAGGTTATAAACTATCTGTGTTCAGTTTCATCAGGTTTATAAAGTTTCATCTAAATCGCTTTAGTGGTTTTTGCGTGAAAGAGTAACAAACTCCATACTTCCCATCCCACATACCTCCATACTTGCAAACTTTCGCTAATATTAGTAGGATTACACATAACGTACACCCTCAAGTAAAACTAGTATCTCTTAGATAAGGAAAAGTATCTACGAGTATAAGATATGCCCGGACCTTAGATGTCAGACAAGTTCAACCGTCTTTTGCTGGTTTGAAATGGTTCCGTCCCATTCATTCGCATGATTATTGAGGATACTTTATTTATCAAAAACATTTTGGCCGTAGGATGTTTTGATGTAGTGAAAAGAGCCACAAATACCCAACCAATGCCTCCTTGAAGAGTCAAGGCGAGAGTGAATAGGTGTCTTCTAGAGCTTCGTGATACATCTTCAATATGGTAAGATATAAGTCAAACAATGATTTATTCACGATAAAAAAAAGGAATTAATAGGTTACCTGCGCGAAAAAAACCCTTGCAATGACAAAAACCAGGTTGCGAAATGCGTTTTTTTACTCGTCGCTATCAGGTATGATTAAATTGAATTAGTTTTCCTCGTGTTTTCGCTTTATTCCGTGGAACTGGAGAGTACTAGGTGTCAGTGTGCCGCGTACAGGATGGTGTTTTTTTTCAGGGTTGACGGTTTTATAAGCTATGTGTTGGAATTACTTCACTAGCAAAAAAATAAGAAATCTATAATAAATTAACAATAATAATTTGGTTTTTAAAGAGTGAGATTTAGTGAGATCTTGATAAATATTTATGAGATTTAAGGTAAAACCTTTTCATATGAAAAGTATCTGTTAATTCAATACGATGACTATTTAAAAAAACTAAATATCTTATTTTTTATTGAGCGTGCTTTACTGCTAACTTAGATAATACAGTCAAACCAGTAATTATATTAATAAGCGGTTATTATACACACACATTCGATGCGTTATATGTACCTACCAGTTTTATAGCCTACATAAATAATGCTGGACAATTCACACAGCGTCATCTAGCCCCAAGCTAAGCAGAGTTTGGGTTATGGGTACTAGATATCTGATAAATACAATATATTGCACAGATCTTCATTTTTTTAATATAAATCGAAAACGACTAGAACACTCTAAACAAAACATCTGCAGATCGTACAAACATTTTTCCCGAGGCGGGAATCGAACTTCTACCTCCCGCGTTGCAAGCGGACCTTCACCCACCATGCCATAGAAGTCGTAAAAAATTACATAAATGTAAACAATTCACAGCAGTAAACAAATAATATAAAACCGCAAAGTAAACGTAATCACTCGCTTCTTAAATCATGACAGGGGAACTAAAACAAAGGCTTCCGAGATAATGGAGTCGAAAAATTCATAATGGAAGACGCCGCACAAAACCGGCACTGAACCGGTATCTCCTTGATACCGGTATTAGAACCCTGATCAAGTAGTAAAGCCATTTCGGGTTCTGTTCGAACTTGCAATCTGAAGTACGCGGTTTCGATCACGGTCGTGGGGTTAAAATTGATTTTTATTTTTGAAAATAATAAATAAATAGATTTGATGGTATTTTCGGGTAAAACCTTGATTAAAAAAGAAAACTGCAACTAAATAATCAAATTAGAATTTTTACAGTTTAGTATTTACAAACGAACCAGTTGAGCTAACTGCAGACGTTGCAAACACACTACAGATAGTTTAAAAAATTTGATCCATAACAATACCACTCGGAAGCATCCGCTAGACGCTGCCTGCATTGCCTTGCTGTATGGTATGAATCTTTGTCTACTTTATGGTGGGTTATTCCCATCTGATCATATGATCAGATTGTGGTTGCATCTGATCAAATAAAAAGTTCCCGATGGATCATTGATTTAGGAAACCAGCTTCAAAATAATTAAATAACCACAAAAATCTGATAACTTTGTATGGTCCGCTCGCGATAACATAATACCACCATCTTTATTAACGTGCTAATAATTTTTGCGTTTGTAGTTTTAATTGACCTTTGAATTTAGAATTTTATATAATTAGTTGTGTGATATGGATTATTTTATTTGAAATAAATGAATACAATACAATACAATACCAAAAGCAGCGAAGATTATCCGGATTCAGGGAGTCAATAGATGGCGAAGGGTGAGGATCGCTGGCATCGTACCGGAAGGCCTATCAGAATATGCACGTATTTTTCTACGTAAGACTAAGAACATACAATGTATTTATGTCTTTATTAACTATTTTTTCAATACCAGCGATCCAAAAAAAATTTTTTTTTTATTTTTACCCACTTTAGGTTATATTATTGAAGTTTTCATACGGATCCCCTACGGCCTTGTAGTTTCGGAGCCTATTCAATTAAAAAACAAACAATCTTTCAAACTTTCGAACTTTCTCTTTATTGTCATAGACACCATCCCACGCAACAAGATTCTAAAGTGATTGCTTACAAATGATCAACAAATGCTACAAGACAAGAGACGTTTAGTGACAGCCCTAGAGAAGTAGGTCGGTAGGTCGTGCGTGGCGTTCATTGACCCCAGGGGGCCTGTATTGGTTTTACTTGTACCTTTGAAAATATTATAAACTATCACATGTATGTTTGACAACTTAGTGTCGGCAAACACCATGGTACGAGTCATAATGGGGGCGGCTACAACAGCCACCACTTGATACGCATATTTTTTAAATGTATAATGTATTTTTCTATGATATCAGTTAAATATTAATTTATACCCGCAATGCTGTACACCGTTGTCGCCGCCGGAACATTGGGAGACTTTTGAGAAGGGAGTGGGTGATCAAAACCGAACCCATTTGAGTTAAAGAAAACTCGTGAAGGTAGACATGAGCTTGATTGTGAAAAAAAAAACTGGAGAGGATAGATTTTTTCATAAATCTATATAATGTGAAATGAATTAAGTATGCCGTTTTTATTGGTTTTTATTTTTTATATTCTGTAAATTGAGCACACGACTTGTCTCTAACTAGATCTCATGATTTCTGATTTGGCCATCGACTCCCATCTTAAAAAGGCACCCTGTAATTATGCTTGAAATAATAATCCTGAAGCTTTTAAATACTGTACCTAATTATAAATTTTGTAGGTAGATACAAAGTAATGGACCTACAAAATAAATTTAAACAAATTATTTATTCACATACCTTGCGGGAGTTGAAGTAAGAGATAAAATATTAAAATTGATACAGCGGAACTTTACACGATGGTAACGGCAGTCAACAGTGGAGGAAATTAACGCAGTCGTCGGATAACACGAAACAAAGGACGGCCGATCAGTTCTATCGGTGATACTAGGTACTAATAATGATTCTTACTACTACTAATAGTAGTAGTAAGAATCATTACATTTATTTGTTAGATATCCTAAACGAAAGTGGACAGTTAGTTTCGCGGCCGAAGCTTCTTGGTGGTTGGGTTGATCATTTCGTGCGATCGACGAAATACGTTCATTTCGTTCGTTTTGCAGAGTAGACTAGTGTTGCGAGATAACTGGCGTAATTATTAGCGGCGACTGAGCATTTTGTTGGTCTAAATTGGAAAGAGGCGTCTAAGAAAAACTCAGTTGTATAACCAGGCTGAAGTGAGGGCGCTTCTTACATACTGCCCAAAATAGTGGTCATCTTGATCTTAGGGTCTGCCTAAATAAACTGACATACAGCCTTTATTAGACCACGGGGTTCTCTTTTTTCATTGTCAAAGACCGTACTGACTTTTTATTTTATCCCATAGAGTTTCATTCTTCTCCGATAGATCAAAACTCTAAAAGTATGTGTCCTTATTTTTTTTGCAAAACTAATCATTATAAAAAACGTAACATACGAGTACGTCCATCAAGCTATTGTTTTATTTCTCCCTATTTCATCTTCTTAGTAGATTAGTTTTTGTTTTGTTAGCTTTACATTTAAAGTAGGTATCCGAATTGTCATAAGCAAAGATACAAAATAATAATCTGTACCTATAGATGATATAGATGTATATACATAGATATATATGAATAATCTTACTCTCCCGCATATATCGACGTGCATAAAATATCTGAATTACCATAGAGATTGAAATGTATAATATACTAATAATAAATTTAACCGACACTGCTACGTGGAGTCGAGTTATGTTAAATTGAAATTGCTTTCATAGATTTATCTATTGTGGTTTCTAGCTAATATCAACCTAGATTACCTAGAGAGAAATCTCCAATGTGAAACTACGTTTGTTTCGTTTTCGTTTCGCTACCAAATAGGTTAAACTGATCTTATTGGATTTTGGAAAGGAAATAACTTGTATCCTGGAGAAGATGCTGGGAAGGCTGCCTTCTCTGTAACAGTTACAAGCTAAAGGTATCATAATAAAGGTTTTATAAAACCACTTAAGGTGCAACGTGACGCTAAACTTTTAAAACATTGTTTGATACCTATCTGATTCTGCGTTCTACAAGTTATTTACGTATGTAGCTAGCAAATTAAGCGAACCAAATTAAGCAAAAACAACTTTTATCGATACTCTTAAACGAATTGAGTTGTTTTAGCTTAAGTTCTTAGCAAATAGCATTTTATGCGTATATCTACTTATCTGCTATCTAAATTACCTACTCTTAAATAAATACGTACGTACTTTTAGAATCTACTAAAATGTAAAAACTCGTTTGTTATTTCACGCGTAACATGACAGCAAATGACAGTTAACCCATCAACGCCAGCGCCCCCGATACACAATGATAGAACAGGTGCATCCGATATATGCAATTTTCAATTTTCTTTTCAATTTTGAACTGGTTTAGGCACTATTTTGTTTTAATAAAACTCACTCATGACATCGGCCCTAAGTAGGTACATACAATAAGCTAATAGATCTTCGCTCCGTCTGTCTTCTTTAATACGAGAAATTTTATTATTCATAAGATTGACAAAGCGTCGTCGTCGGTTCGAATAATATTGTTGGCTCAAGTTTCATCTCAAAGCTCAAAGTAAAATGAATCCAGCAGTTTTATAGACCAATCGTCTTTACGGCTACAGATTACTATTAAAGCTTGCATTCACTTTGATCCAGTCGACTATGTATAGGTGAAAACAGTTTATGTCCAAATTGCTTAATGTTTAAAGACTTAACGACCTTTCTCGTCTTTTTGTTGTATTCTTCATTGCTGAATGTCGTGCCTGCGACATGCTGTGTGGATTGTCCAGCATCCAAGATCATATATACTACATATATCTATATTTTTAAATGTTGTAATAAAGTGTTATTTCATTCAATTCATTTATTTTTCGGCCTGACTCAAGGCTGCAGGCAAAATGAATCCTGAGACCACCGGATTGGTAAGGGTTCGCTTTGCGTATCTTGCCTAGTAAAACTTTTAAATCGTAATTTCTACTCGAAATTTTTACATGACATTGTGTGTTGGTGAAGTCTGTGACACTATACTAATATTTAAGATCTTGTACATACAATATGTCTTGCAATAATGAATTGCTAAATAAATGAGCTGTTGAAAATCTGATTCTGATATTCAGTTGGTTGAATACAAGAATACAAGAATACAAGCGCAACTTTTTCCTCCAACACCACATCTCAACCTTCGATCTTTTTACGGTCGAATCGACAGCGCTCAGTTATTCCGTTATTTTAAAGATCAGTTATAGGAGATATTGTAGACTGTGAGTATTTTTCTGAGTATTTTCAAGGGTTCTCAAACACAGATGCAGATAGGTTCATACTTAATTAATTTTAATTTTAATGTGTACTCATTTTATTACAGCGAGTACTACGTTATAGATCTTTAATTTCCGGTAAAATGATAATGGCGCAATGGTAAACAACGGCGTGAATTATAATGGGCTTGAAACGTTTCTACTTCTCTAGGGAATACTTTACCTACGGAGTGTTTCATTTTATTGAAGTAAAATAGTGCTTATTAATGGTAGCCTGGGAGAAATTGCTATCAGCGATAAGGCCGCCCATTGTAGGCGAAAGCCTTTTTCGTATTTACTACTTATAACTTTAATCAATTATTATCTCTTTAGCGTGGTGGGCAGATATTGGTTCCGTTGGTTGATATTGGTGGGTCTTGTGATAGTCTTTTTTGTGTATAATAATGAAAAATATCTTTGTTTTTATTAATATTGTTTAGGTATAGCTGCTGTCTTCTTGTACCCATAACACAAGCTCTGCTTAGCTTGTGGATACTGTGTGGATTGTCCAGCATTATATAAATATTTATAACGGACTCATAAAACAAGCTAACCAGAGGGCAGAAGTTAGTATGGGATAAATAGACGGTACTTTTCATTCCAGACAATAGGCCTCGGTTTGATGTCGTGTTTTATTGCAAGTATTTACATAATCGAGCGATGAGCTGTCTACGTGGCCTTCAGCGGTTTGTGGTAATAGTTCTTACAATTACCTGATAAAATTGTTTTTTTCTAGACGGATAAAAAGATAGATAACACTTTATTAGACAAAGTCAGTAAACTATAGTTCTGTAAAGACATAAATGCTTAGAATAGAGGACGTATAAAGTGGTGTTACCGCTGAGAGCGATCTCGTTCAGGCAACCTAAGTTTAGACTGGACAGAAAATAACAATATAGACACTGGTAATACTGAAAGAGAAAAAAAATACTTAAAGAAACCAAAAATGACTACAACACAACACACAACAACCACTACATAAGAATCTAGAAACATTATCATAAACTTACATAAACATCAAAATAAAGCTGTATAACTTTACAAGGAGAAATAAAGCTGATAAAGCAGTTTTTTGAAGATAGAGAGTGATCGTACCCCTTTGATATCCAGTGTTCCATAGATGGGTAGCTTGTACAGAAGATTCGTCATAGAAAGAGTTTGTGAGCAGGCACATTTAAGATGAGGGTGTTAGAGTCTGTTTATTTGTCTGTTTATTTTATATGTATAATAAACTTTGTAATATATTGTACTATGTTATGTATATCAAAAATCTAGCTAGAAATGGAACAAGCAATATGTACTAAATCATCACATCACATTATGATACCCTACCGAAAGTTTTGATCGATGCGTGTTACTCCTTCACGGTACAACTATTCAACGAGACCATAATCTGCACACATTTTGTGGAATATTTATCGGCTCTAGTTTGCCTGCGTCCTGACAAACTACGAAGAAAATCTATGACAGATATAGTCACAAAGCTATCCATAAACTGCTCATAGGATTTACTATAAAATAATGGATAATGCTTGACAAATCCACTCAGCTTCATCTAGCCCCAAGCTAAGCAGAGCTTGTGATGACTGGTACATAAAAAAAAATAATAATACAGAGAAATAATTTAATACTGAGAATTTTTATTTTTTTTTATTTTTGACGTACATACAGACCTTTTATATATTTATTGTTTGTTCATAATAGTCAACTGTATTTAATTTTTATTTGTTTTTGTATAATTGTTGGTGTATTTTGTTTGAGTATGAGTTTAAAATAATGTATCTAACACATCGGCTTGCAGCATGAAGGTGCAATATATTTGTGTAGCAACCCATAAATATAAATCCCGATAGAGCGGTGCGCCGACGCACTATTTTTGTGCTGCAAATAGGTCGTGCAGCGCATTGTACCTATCGTACAATTAGATATTGTGCTCAGCTGTTTATGCTTACAGCGGTGCAATAGGTTAATAAAGCGAAGCTATTTTTGAAGACTGGGAGCTATTGTTGATTTTTCTGCTGACTAAAATAGATACCAATATTTAACAACCCTGCCTTGTATCGGAAGCGGACCTTTGCCCACTAAGCCACAGAGTTCATTTATGTTTTAAATATAGAACTTCATACTGTTATATATACTACATAACGTTCCTACTCCATCACCCCGAAGTAATGGAATGATAAACTTAATGGACAATAACGCACGAGTACTGAATAAAAACACTCAACGTACGACTCAGAGTTTTGGAGGGTTTTGGGTCATGTGGTTATTTTACGATAAAGAAGTGTCACGCTGTGCTTTTAATACAAACATTAGAATAAAAGGAATTTAATATCAAGGATATACCCGAACTAAAAGCAGACAAGATACAACCAGAACAGAGATGATGGAGATTTCTTGGCTCGATTACTTTCCGTGGCTCGTATAAACTGGTATGTGGCAAGAGGTCTTAGGAATCTCTAAAAAGTGATTTGTTTCCATATTCAGTTTACATTTACAACACAGAATGTACTTAGTATCTACTATGCTTCTGCGTAGATTGCTAGTCCGTAGCCGTTTTCGAAGATTTTGTCGTAGACCCTCTACGAAGCCTCTAAGTAAATTGCTACGGCGTAGCAGATTTCGTAAATGTTACCTGCTCTACGAAACCTCTATGCAGGATTTCGTAGCTGTTTTTGTAGAGCCTCTACGAAATTTTGTGGAGCTGTCTTATAATAACTCTTTGGCATTTTTGTGAATGCATGTGTTAGGAGATTTCCAGAAAATCTATATAACACACACGTATATAAATGTGGGGACGAACGTGAAGTAACCTTCCCGTTGGTCCCCTCTGGGGACGAAGCGAGGGGACGAGCGGGAATAACCCCACTTTACTACTAGACTACGAAGGGATAATTCATAGAATAGTGTTTTTAACAAACTTGTAATTAAAAAAAAATATATTATGGTATGGAAATACAATGGACGGTACAAAGGCTTGTAAAAGGTTGAAGGGGCAGGTGGCAGCTATGTGTAAGTTTCCACCAGATTGACCACGTTGCAAACCATTCGCCAATTCGATCTAGTTGAAGGTCAGCTTTAAATGGATCCACAGGGTTGTGTCTAACTTAGAAATAAGAGTGACAAAATAATCATTTATAAAACTTGACATCTTATTTCTTAACGTAACTTTCTTTGTTTCAGGGGACCAACATTTGCCAGCGACAACGACTAAAGAATAATATACCTTTGCCTTTACACCATATTATATTCCTACCCTAGGCTACGGTTTCCTATACCTCTTTCCCTATACTAAAATACAGTCCTTTTCCTTCCTTCACAGGGAGTCTTCCCTCCCAAAATCGACAGCTTCCTAAACCAAAAGGCTAACGTAACATTAATTCCTACAAAAACCCACAGTGCTCTACTCTTCGTCCGGCTACGATCAGCCCTACCCTAGGTCTATATTAACTTTTCTCTCCTACCATAGACTATGGTTCCCTGGACCTTCTAACCTGAGCTATGGCTAGGTGTTCCTCCCCCCTGGTGCTGTTGTAGTGGACGCATGGACCTGGAGGACAGTGGTCTTCGGCTCAGCAGACGATATAAGAGGTGAGGTATTTGCATTACGGTTACAGGTACAAATTTAATATAACTAGCGGGCCGCTTCAGTTTCGCAATTGTATTTAACAAATATTTCAAAAATTATATTTTTTTCAGTAATGTAACCCAACGTCGAACTGTCGTTGGGTTACATTACTGAAGTTAGCATAGGGATCCCATTTTTTTTATATATTCTATAGCCTGTGTTCGTCAAGGATAATGTATGGATTCTTATGGTGAAATAATTTTTATATCGGTCCAGTAGTTTCGGAGCCTATTAAATCCAAACAAACAAATAAATCTTTCCTCTTTATAATATTAGTATAGCTGTAATAATACGAGCAACCTTACCCCGGCGACATTATGCTATCCGTGCGAGAAGATATATTATGACCGAGCACGATTTTTTCCGCAGTTTCCTCTAAAAATGAAGCAATAACAATAAACATTTATAAACACATTTAAATAGAGCGTTAAACTAACAAATTTAACTCTTATCTAAAACAGATTAACGCGCAGCTAATGAGCAAAACGATGCACATAAATCGAACCACAATTTTATAAAACGTTTAGGCATTTACGAGTACAAAAATTCCAACAGGCTTTATGCATATTATATGTATATTATTTTATGTATATTACGTAAATAAAATTGCAATTACATAATCATACAGAACTAGTATTTACAATTGAAACAATTCAGCAAGAGAATAAATAATGTACCCAAGACATTTAAGAGCTCAAACTGCTTTTCATAAAATGCGTAAAAAATAAAACATCATACAAATAGAACAGACCTATAAAAGCAATCTTAAATAAATAAATCTGTTTCCATTTCACGAGCAGCACAGCAAGCCGTGGATCAAAGTAGCGATGAAAACCTCATTGTTTTCAAGTCGGTTAACTAGCACGTGCGTCGAATAAAAACATTAGGTCGGTTTAACCGATCAACATTCCATTCTGATGAGCTGGGTACACTGCCGTGGAAAAGTGCTTTAAGATAACATAATATCATGTAATTTGACAGCTAGTCTACAAACGTTCAAAATCAAAAATCAAAATCTAGTGCTTTACACACTTGGACACATCACAAAATACAAATTACATAAGTATTACTGAGAATTTTTTTTTAATAAAATTGATTTGAATTTGAATTTGTAAATAAATTTATCACTTTGATTCATTGCTCACTTCAATCTTTTTAAGGTAAAGTAAAGTAGCGAACAAGAAATACCTTGCGAGTTTTCGAGGTGGAGCAAAACTTCTCGCATAACTTTTTATGATCTACATAATCTGATATTTTATAGTAAGCCTTTTAGTATAGAATACATTTTACAATTTGTTTGTCATTAGAGCGAGTTGACGAATAAGCCCATGAAATCAATCAATCATTTATTTGCAAGAACACATAATTATTAATTATTACCAAAATTTATAACTATTTTACAGACTGCACGCAGGCGTGCTACTATTTTGAAATGCACCAGTGGGTTCGATTACCGGCAAATCATTTTCAATCAATGAGAATGAATGAACAATGTATATGAAAAATCTACATAGATAAAAAAATCTTGTACCTTAATAAAAATATAAATGATACTACAAAAGGCGACTTTTTCGATACTAATATTATAAAGAGGAAAGATTTGATTGTTTGAATTGATTAAGCTCCGAAACTACTGGACGATTTGAAAAATCCTTTACCATTTTCCTTGATGAACATAGGCTATAGAATATTTTCAAAAAGTTAGGGTTCCGCATGAAAAAATATTTTTTGGCTGCTAACCGCTAGTTTCAAAATAAAGAAATGTTTACTTTCAATAAAACCACTTAGATCCAAACAAAATCAAAATCAAAGTGCTTTATTTCCTTTAGACCTTACAGTAGGGCAAGCACGGGCTTTCTTGTCTAAGATAGAATAGAGAAAAATAACGTCACTTTGTCATCGAATGCGTAAATTATTTGAAATTAATTTCTTCAACTTCAATAATGTACGCAATGTATTGCGATGCGATGCCATTATTGTCTATTCTACCCTAGACAACAATCCCCGTGCTTGGCCTACAGGACTCTTGGACACGTCACAAAATACAAGCTAAATAAAAAATGAAAATGGGAAATAAAGTGATCACTTTGATTAATTGTTCACTTAACATATTACGATTACATTTCGTGTACAAGTATACCACATATTTCTTGATAAAAGGAGCAGTAACAAATTTAGGAAGGTACTTAAATTGTGATCACAGAATTATGAACATTTCAAAGCATCGAATTTCAGTCAAATCGTTATTATTTCCTCAATGCCAGCTTATTAACTTAACAAGTCAAAGTTCAAAGCGTGGTTTATTGAACAACCTTTCGTTCGTTCGACGATTGTACCTACAAATTATTATTGACAATGTTATATTGTGCCAAATTGATAAGATCGTCTAGAGTTACAGAGCAGCACGGGCCCTCCGGTCCATGTCTAGAGTAGTCAAAATGATTTGAAAAACATAAAATCAATTTGATATACGCAGTTGGAATCATCTGATTGTTGTAAGTACCCACACAAGATGTTCAAAATATCTTACTAATCATTGTTTCATATTTGTATGAGCAGTCAGGGTGTGCAAAATCTTGGGTGCTATCAACAATTTGATGATTCGAACTGGGTATATCAAATCGCGTTTATGTTTTTCAGATCATTTTGACTACTTTAGACACCCATATTAATTTGACGCTACTGTACCGTAGAGCTTTGCACGGGTATTTAAGAATAATTTCGAAAAATATTTATTTTTATATACACTTACACATTGCATTACATTATTAAAGTTTTCATACAGATCCCTACCTTTTTAACAATATTCTATAGCCTATATATATCAGGGATAATGTATAATTCTATTGGTGAAATAATTGTTCGTATCGGTCCAGTAGTTTTGGAGCCTATTCAATTCAAACAAATAAACAATCAAATCTTACCTCATAATTACTAGAGTTTCCCTGCTTCGGACGGGTAGCGAAGTACCTGTAGTACCAAATAAATAGGTAATATTAATCTAATAAAATAACAGATCCCAATACCCCGGATGTCTACTGGTTTATTTACAAGACATTCGTTACCAATATCCGTCTATAAATCAATTCAAATGGACAAAGGTTTTTATTGTGATAAATGAGGGTAAACAAACTACATCGCAGGTCAGGGGTCAGCTTCATAATACTTAGGAGAAAGCAATAAGAAAAGGTTACAGGTGTTCGGGAGATTGGATTTTTGCCGAACAAAATCATCTGACCTAAATTTACTTACTATCGAGTTTCATTTTAGAACTGAAGTTTGATTTGGCACCTACACTATAAAGAATAGAGTATGTAGGTACTTATTAAAATTTCGAAAAGTTTCAAGAGAAAACATTGGATCTCCTTGTGTCGTTTTAGATCTTCACGAGTTCAAAATCAAAATCAATGTGCTTTATTTCCTTTAGACCTTATAGGACTCTTAAACAGTTAGTGATCACGACATGACTATGATATCATATTATCATGACCAACGACGTCGTTTTTTGAAACTTAATCAGACGATCAACAAACTGTCAGCCGTTAACTTCCCAAAATAAACCCATAATTTACGAAAACTTCCGCCACCAGCTAAACTAAGCTGCTGGCAGCTAAAATTTAACACGACTATCATTTGAAAAGAAAATAAAAAAGTTTCTGCAATAAACACTACCTGTCATCGTATAATGACTCAAAGAGAGATAATAAAAACTGATGAACATGTTTGGATGAGTGTTTTGAACGAAACGTGTTTAAACTGTACCTAAGCATAAACTGTTCAGTTTATTACTTACACGTTGAATAATGCTCAGTATCCACTGCAGCGTCTCGGTTTTACATGAGTTGAATACAATGTCCATTTACTTTTCATTATGGCGCTCATTATGGGAGGCCTAGAGGTCCAGCTTGCCGTGTGGTGCCGGTAAGTATAGAATTTCGCCACCCCCACTCTTCCCGTGGGTGTCGTAAGAGGCGACTAAGGGAAACACAACTGGGGGTGGGCAGCAGCGCCCTCTGCAGCAAAACTCCACCAAACTGCGATCCCCAACCAGTATGCCCTGCGTGGGGATTATGGGCAATAATGCCATCTATGGCGCTCATTAGGGGAGGCCTAGAGGTCCAGCAGTGGACTATTATAGGCTGATGATGATGATGTTACACATGTATAATACAGGGAGGCAATCCAGTATCTTAGAGATGGAATTAGTTCAGCTACCTGTAAATTATTTGCAATATTCTGAATTTAGCTCTATTTTTTCAATACCCCTTATAAAATGATTCTGTTATTTAATTGATTTTAAAGTACTTATATTCAGCAGATACATGAGGTTTTTCCAAAAGCCATTAGTTTCGTGTTCGTTTTTCTTTTACAACGTTAATAGAAGTAACCGGAGACCTAATAGAGACCAATTGAGACCAATCCAAGTCGTATACGAGTAAAAACGAAAGTGATTTACCGCCAAAACTGAAAGTGATAAGTGACAGTAATTTCCCGTGTCGTATTATGACATTTCACCACAGATTAAAAGTTTCCAGCTTTTTAATGGCGAATGGAAACGACATGTTTACTCGATCGCATTGGAGTTTTCAACGATTTATTATTTTAAAAGGCTATGTAAATATCAATGACTTAAATTGCGTTGATATCAGATGCGTTTGGATTTTCTTGGTAACGTAAATATAGAGATAATATTGAAACTGAAAACCGACTTTAAAATTAAACTGAATGTTTTTTTTAGTTTTATTGGACAATCAGGAAGCCCTCGGAAGAAAACTTTTATGGGACGAGCGCGGGCTCATCCTGTATAGAAAAGGAACTGCGGTTTTGGAATCAAATTCTTACAGCGATTGTTAAAGTTCTCTAATAATATTATGTAACGAAAAAAAATACAGACAGTCGACTTGAGAAAAACAACAACAACCAACTTGAGTTTTTGGTCGGACAAAATAAAATATCCTGTTAAATCCAGATATTCATTTTAATCTCTTTGTGGCTGATTCGGTCGTACATCATTTAATTTGTTTCAGACCTACAACTACCCTACCTACAATTTCACGAACTTCAATTTAATATTTTAACTACCAACACGAGTAACGGACACATAAAAAACCTCGGCAGAATAAATTCAAACTTCTTTGATTCGCTGTCAATGTCAATGTGACGTTTATTGATGAACACGTGTTCCCGCCAAGTGGCACTTCCCGAAATTTATTACACGAAGTTTTTCGTAAATGAATATTGAACGACCGTGAGTTGGCAGGTGAATGCTAGATTTCGTCAATATCGTGTCTTTTCTTATTTTTAGGACAAGCAGCATGATAATAACAAAGTGAGATAAATGAAATGGGTATTTAAATTACGGTATTTTAGGTTCCTTTCATCGTACATCTATGTCACTGTAGTGGGTAGATAAATATTTTCTCAGCATGGGCTTGGACAATATGGAACCTAATATGGAATCAACCCTACTTTTTACAAGAAAATAAACTAAACAAGCTTACAGCACATATCAATTTAATTATAATTGAATCTAAGAATTTCACTTGACTTTATGTTCCTTGTAAGCCTTGTAGTAAATTAATTGAATTTAATCACTATTATTTTGTGTTAAATTCTCTACTGGGTAATAAACCGATGAAACGTTGGTGTTCTTCTAAAACAAATAGGGTTTTTTGTTAACCCACATACATCTGTGACAAGAGTTTATCAAAGAATTTAATAAACTCGTTCTTTCCAATTTGGCAAAAAAAATCTATAATCTATACTTAAACTATAAAGAGGAAAGATTAGATTGTTTGTTTGAATTTATTAGGCTCCGATACTAATGGACGACCGATTTGAAAAAAATTTTAACCATTAGAATCCTAATTTTTCCCTGATGAACATAGGCTACAGAATAGTAGCCGGGGCGGACCGCTAGTTCTCTATATAGAGAAGCGCCTCTGAGGTGCTTGCCTAGCCCTCGCCTCTCGCCAAAACATAACGCAATGTTGTCAACTCAAACAAGTTTTAAGGTTAACCTCCTTAGGTAGAGCCGTAATAATCACAAACTAAGAGTTTTTTATACGATATCTAACAACCACTTACTAAGCGTCCAAATATTATGTTTCTATGGCCTTATACAAATTAAGCACTGTTAATAATTAGGTACCTCCTAAAATTCTTAAAACCTAGGAGAAAAATTAACTTTAATTAAAATTTTAATCAATCTAAAGACAAATTCCATAGGTCAATTGATACCTACCATTTATAGCTTGCTAAATAATTAAGCCAAATAAACCGCATCAATTATAAATACATAATAAACAAACCCTTACAGGAATATTTCCAAAGCTTAGGCAATGCTTCATTGGTTTGGGCCCGTGCGGTGCGTTCTTTATGCCTCGGTTTACGTTTTTCCAAGCAATGTATGTAGGTAACTACGAGTATGACTCGTAACGAAACGTTTCTGCGTGCTCTGGTATATTAGGCAAGGACATTGTGGCGCAAGTTATTGTCAGAAACGATTTTTGCCTCCTAGTCTCATTCGACCTAGTCAACATTGAATAATTGGTTTGAAATACTTATCACGCGTTATACCTATATCGAGGGTGTAGTGTTAAAACCCATTAAGTGCTCACAAAACACTTCAGAGATATTCGGTCTTGAATGTTGAGGGCATCAAATAACTGTTTTCCTGAATAAATAACTAACAAACACCTAAATACAATATCGGATTATACATCTTAGATTTATATTCCTCGTATTTTGTCATTGTAAAGTATTTAGTTTATTCTTAAATTTGAATTAACTTACTTGAGGGACTGATTTATTGGGTTTTAACACAAACAAAATTAAACATATTCATTACTTAATTGGCTTTATTGATGAAACCGAAACCTTAAAATGCTCATGATCATGAACTAAATGTGAAACGATGACGTTGAGCTCTATTATAATTATCATGTGTCTTCATTCCGCGTATTATCATCATCATCATCTGCTCATGTTAGTCCTCTGCTGGACATAGGCCTCCCCTGATGAGCGCTATAGGGTCTTGCCTAGCCTGTCTTCAGCCTTTTCGTATCCCGCATCTACCTTCATGTCATCCCACATGGCCGAAGGGCGACCTACACTACGTTTGCCGAGTCACGGTCACCACTCAAGAATACGTTTACTCCAGCTATTGTCGGTGTATGGCTGACTTCAATCTCTGTTTACTAATCTTTTGAATTATATCGATATCTTTGGTTCTCTGGATCTAATCTAGATCTCTGGATGTATTCGATACTAATCCTAACATCAGAGAAATTCCAGGCATAGCTTGGTAAGCGACTTTGTGGATTAACCATACCGTGAGTGTCCGCGACTCGGCTCCGTATCTCATGACTGGTAGGAAGCATTGAATAAATTATTATACTTTAGTTTTTAGGCATTCTAGTATAGATGACGAGAAGACTCGACGTAGTTTTCTTTTTCAAAAATAAGCAACATTAATCATTTCCAAGCGGCGGAATAGATTTTCTGGAGATATAATTATTGTAATTCTAAATGGGAGAATTTGAGATCTGCATTGACATGCGAGATATCAGTGCAGATCTCAAATTGTGAGTATAGTAGCATTGTTCCCGGCCTAAACAGAGCTTCTGTAGTCATGCAGTGTACAGGAACTCGGTCTGAGTTCCTCAGTCTTCTCTTGTAGGAAGCAGCCGCGACAGAAGGATTGTCACAGACAGCATCTGTGACAACATTCTTGCGTGTGTGACCTGTGTTGTGATGATCGCACAGATAGATGATTTAGTTTAGTAAATTTTTTTACTTATGCTGTGGGCGGGTTCGAGAGATTAATATCTTGTTGTATGGGGATCTGTATCGTTCTTTCCTTTGCTATCCACAATTTTGTAGTCTGGACAGGATCGACTTTGTAAGTTCTATGCATGACTTTGATTGGTTGAGAAAGATCTTGTAGAGCATTGTGGCATTCTATAATTAATTTTGATTTTGTGTCTTTGCTTTTAAGTCCAACTGTTTAGACCAGAAAGACCATGACATCTTCAATTTATTTTATAAGTAATTTAGATAGTAGATAAAAGGTTTTGCACAAAACGGAAATTGTACAAACAACTATCATCATCATCATCATCACCAGCCTATAATAGTCCACTGCTGGACATAGGCCTCCCCTAATGAGCGCCATAGATAAAAATAAATAATACAAACAATTATAAATGTATCTAATACTAAAATTGACCTTAAGTATGGTACAATTGACTCAAAGTCTGTTTCAGCAAGGATTCAAATTCCTACCTAATGATTTAAAGTCAAGGCGAATGAAAAAAAAATTCTAAGACATTTTTATATTGACCCCTGTCATTACAATACACGCTTCTATTTATAATAAAGTTTGATGGATCTTTTATCATTACAAATTATACCCTAAGTTAAAACAAGCGTCAAAATAATGTTATCTAAGTCATTAAATACTCCCTCCGATTTGCTTTCTTTTTTGATTTGGTACCTTGACTCTTAGATTACCTACTCTGCAAACGAGTCAGCACAAACAAAAATGTCAGGCACCTAAGTATCTTATATTTCTATTCAGCAAGAAAATGAAATAAATGAGAAAATAAGATTAGATAAGTTTACCTTTTTCCACAGTCTTTCAAGTAGCACCAAATTTCTTGATTTACTAATCATTTTCACCTGTTTTATTTAGTTTATTTAGGGCAAGTATTTAATGGTATGTGAACATTGAAATAAATTGCATACTGCGTAGTGAAAAACCCAGTAACTAACAAATATTTACATAATTTTGTCGTTTTATTTCGGCCCAAAATACGTTAATTAAGTTTATTGGGTATGAACTCAACATAACTGTGAGATTCACAAAAAAACATTTAGAGCTAAAACCCGATAAGTAGTTTTAACATACAGATAATATTGTTTTTTGGGAATTAATGTACGGGTTAAAACCCGATAAATAAGGTTAACTGCTTTTATCATAAGTGTAATTTTATAGGATGACTACTTTTACTTAGTTATAAAACCCAATAAATATACATTATGGGGTTACATCACGAAACAAATATGAAAATTGTACCTATAAGTCGCTTTATAGGATTGTTAACTAAAATAATTAAGAATTTTTGCACTTAATGGGTTATTTGATCGGAATATTTATATGTTCCACTTACAATTCAGTGTTTTTTGTTACATCACTAGAAAGAACATAAAATATTAAGAGTAGTGAGCTTTAAAAGTGAATTTCCAAATTTTTTGCACTTAATGGGTTCTTACCCTATACCCTCGATATAGGCAATATCAATCAAAAATTTTGAATTGTACGAGTGTGGGGACTTTAATATAATGCGTTCATTTTGAACGCATCGTTATTAAAATATATTAAAAAAAAATTGCCGTCTCCGAGTCAACTGGCGTAAACTAGGGTGATCGCACTGGTTGGCGTGAGATTTATATCTCTATTTTTGTGTGATTTACTAGTTTGTGAATGTACGTTTTCTACGTTTACCATTTTCTATAGAACTATGAAAAAACTAATTGTATTTTTGGAGTATTTGGGATGGTAGAACACTTTGAGCTTAAAATTAGCATTTGCGGAATACCTTTTCCATAGTTTCATTCCTTAGAAAACGCAGGAAAAAATACCAACAAACAAATTGATTCTCGTGCCAACTCATCACGTTCAACCACAATGAGTAAAAGTTATAAACTTAGCGCCAGAATTAATTTAGTCCACGCTTTCCTCTTTTATTTTAAAGCACACCGTCACAGATTCACCTAACTACATTTAAATTAATGTGTTCCCCGAACTCGAATCGTAATGATTCCCGCTAAAACAATGTCGTGCTGTCAATGAACGCATTCCGCGATTCAGTGCTTTTGAAACCGCTCAATGGGGCGCGGGCGCATTCGGTTATACAAATAACAATAGTGAGTAAGTTCTATTTTTGAAATGAAACAGCTGTTGCTGGTTAGATGTACATAAAGCACATTGAATATAACGATTACCTATAACAAGACTGTAATAAAAATGGCGAACAGCATTTGAAGACGTCGTATTGTGTGGTGAGCCCAGATGTTTCAGGAATTCAGCAAATGTGATTTACAAACATGTTAGTCAATATAGGATAGGTATGACCTGATGGTATATATTATATTACGCGGCGACTAAACTATTTCACGCAGCGAGTTTTCGGCGAAAAAAATACAGCTCGATTCGATGAGTTTCTGTTTGTCCTTATTACGCTTAGGTCATAAAAACGTTTCAAACTTTTTTCTTCATGAAACTGGTTAGCTGGAACACTTCTAAGATAAGATACAGATGTATGTCTTCCAGAATGGACTGTAACTGTCCTGAAGATAACTGTTATCTTCTTCAGATTAAGAACTATAACTTATGATATTGTGATACTATGATAACTTGTAAAAAACTACGGAGTTTCGTGCCAACAAGGACAGAAAAATCCATAAATTTAGTTAATAGTTTAGTTTTAACTTACCTACAAGAATATTTAGCTCGGTGAGCCTTGGGGCTTAGATTGGGGCCAAATTTCAGGCAATTCTTGCCTCAAATTATTTAGGGTATACAGGGCAGTAACCGTTGGAGTGATCTTGAACCGTCGTCTCAGCGTCTTCCGGCCCATGCCCATCTCAATATCTTTGAAGTCACTTCCAGCTTTTGATCTTCATTGTTAAAAATCAACCAGACATTTGTTAATTCTGAACTAGCAGGTAATGGTTATCTGTGCGTTAATTAATCATTGTTCTACCGAGAATAGGTCATGGTTCGATCTTCAGCAGATGTGGCTTGTGAAATCTGTTACTAATAGAACACAGGTGGTGTGGTGGGTCTAACAGGAATTGTGAGATGAGGGATGAATTAGACGGGAATTCATAGAACCTTTTGACTGTGCGGACTGGTCGAATAAAACATTAACTACGCGGCGTCGGTCGTCGTCGCTTCGGTATTCAGCAGTTGACAATAGTGTGCACTATTTTCCATTGCTATCGGTTTTTTAGGTGTTTTCAAAGCACTCGAGTTTTCCGATCAAAATCAAAATCAAAGTGCTTTATTTCCTTTAGACCTTACAGGACTCTTGGACACGTCACAAAATACAAGTTAAATAAGAAATAAAATGGGAAATAAAGTGATCACTTTGATTAATTGTTCACTTCAATCTTTTTAAGGTAAAGTAAAGAAGCGAACAAGAAACCTTTACCTTGTTAGATTGTTAGTTTTAGAGTTGGAGCATAACTCGTCCCAAACTTTTTTGTCGTCTAGATAATCAGATATTTTATAGTAAGCCTTTTTGCAAAGAATATTTTTGACAATCCGTTTGAATTTATTTATAGATAATTTTTGCAACTCACTTGGAGTTTTGTTGTAGAAGCGTATACATTGCCCTTTAAAAGATATATTAATCTTATGTAGTCTAGTAGTGGGCACAGCCAGTTTGTTTTTATTTCTAGTATTTAAATTATGAATATCGCTATTTTTAATGAACTTATTGATATTTTTATGAGTGTACATCAAATTTTCATAAATATATTGACATGTTACTGTCATTATGTTTATTTCTTTGAATTTTTCACGCAAGGATTCTCTGGGACCCATATTATAGATTGCACGAACAGCCCTCTTCTGCAGCACAAATATGGTGTTAATATCTGCAGCGTTCCCCCACAGCAGTATACCATAAGACATAATACTATGGAAGTAGCTGAAATAGACTAGTCTAGAAGTATCAACGTCTGTAAGATGACGGATTTTTTTGACTGCATACGCTGCAGAACTAAGTCTCTTCGATAGCTTATCTATGTGTGAGCCCCATTGAAGTTTACTATCTAAGGTTATTCCTAAGAATACAGTACTTTCTACTATTTCTAACGATTCCTCTTTTACCTTTACATCGGCCTTAACTTGTTTTACATTGGGAAGAGTAAATCTAATACATTTCGTTTTGGTTTCGTTAAGCAGGAGATTATTGACACTAAACCAATTGATTACTTTTGAGATTGCATTATTCACATCGTCAAAATTACTTTTTTGTCGTTTCATTTTAAAAATTAATGAAGTATCATCAGCAAACAATACAATCTCGTGATTATTATTGTTAACGAGATGAGGGAGGTCGTTAATATAAACTAAAAATAGGAAAGGACCGAGGATAGACCCCTGCGGTACACCCATTGTTACTACAGACCCCGAAGACCGTTCCCCATTAATGTCAACTCTTTGTATCCTGTCACACAAGTATGAAGTAAGAAGATCCAAAGAGTTGTCTTTTATTCCATAATGATGCAGTTTCCTGATTAATGTTTCATGGTGTACACAATCAAATGCTTTTGACAAGTCGCAAAAAACGCCTAAAGCATCTTGTGACTTCTCCCAAGCATCAAAAATATGCGATACCAACTCTACACCAGCATCAGTAGTTGACCTGCCGCGAGTAAACCCGAATTGTTTACAATGAAGCAGGTCATTGCCATCAAAATGCCTAAGCAATTGATGTAAGATAAGTTTTTCAAAAACTTTGCTGAATGTTGGCTTGGCAATACTGATATTGGTCTAAAGTTGGTGGGGTCAGACCTACTACCCGATTTAAACAAAGGAATTATTTTACTATGCTTCATTAGATCAGGAAATATGCCACAGTCAATGGATTCATTGAATATATAAGCTAGATCTGGTGCAAGTGTATCAATCAATGGTTTAATAAGTCTAACGGAAATGCCCCAGAGATCTGCAGTTTTTTTTTACATTTAATAGATTAAACGCTTTTTTAATATCAGTTTCATTGACAGGATTGAAATTAAATGTATTTTTGCATTTGGGTACATTTTCTATAAGCAATGACTCAGCGATAACTTGAGATGAGTTTAAGCACTTTGTAGTAGAAATTGGAATGTCAGTAAAAAAGTTTTCAAATGCTTGGGCTACGTCAACATCATTTTTGACTAAGCAATCATTAATCTTTAAGTTGTAATCATTATCGTAAGTACTGACCTTTCCAGTCTCACTATTTATTATTTTCCATGTCGATTTTATTACATTTTCACTATTTCTGATTTTCGAGCTTATATAATTAGATTTTGCCATTTGACAAACTTTTCTGAACATTTTTGAGTAATTTTTTACTTTTTCTTTGAACTCAAGACTAAAATTGTATTGTTTTTCATTATACAGTTCATACAAAGTTTGCCTACTTTTATGTATACCTACTGTTGCCCACTCACTAAAGTTAAGTTTTTCTGAGACCACAAGCGACTTGGGTGTGAATATTGAATTGAATGCAATGGTGAATTTGTTAAAAAAACTGCAATATGACTCATTGGGGTTGTTATATGAGTGATAAGGTGGTGGTTTAGAATCCCAATCCAATTTCAACCGCTCAAATCGACTTGTGGTCACAGGTATGTATGTTATTTTTTTTTTTACATTATTATTTTTGACTTGAATTTGTAATTTGATTATTTGACCTAAGTGGTCTGATTTTAAGTTACTTATTATATTTTTACTTACAATTTTATCATTTAAGCAAACAAACATATTATCTATACATGTTGCTGAGGTTTCAGTTATTCTAGTAGGTTCCAAAAATAGTGGCCTTAGATTATAAGAGTTAAATAAGTTAATTAATCTACTACTTAAGGAGTACACTTCTAAAAGATTAATATTAAAGTCTCCACATACTATGAGATTTTTGTTTGTTTTTGATATTTTAAATAAGATGTCATCCATAATTTTTTCAAATATTTCAAAAGAGGCTGATGGTGGGGTGTATACGCTTACTACAATAGTTTGCTCCAACTCAACACATGCTACTTCAATGTGGCTTTCAATCGATAAACAAACTATGTCTTTACGTTCTTTAAATTTTATAAGTTTATTTAGTAATATTAGAGTGCCTCCACGAATAGCATGTGATCTGCAAAAAGAACATCATGTCATCCGCAACATTATCCTCGTAATGACAAAAATTTTGTTGCATGTTTTTTGGTGAATAAATAGCTTTATCTATATATGTATTTATTTATCTCTATCCGTTTACGCTCTGATTCCATTATTTTGGCAGTTATTTTGCTTTTTGGCACTTATGCATTATTATTTAAAATATTTATTTATTTAAAACCATATTGTGGCGCATAACTAGATATTTTGTGGATAAAATTGATATCTGTGACTTAAATTCCCAAAATATTAAGACTATTTATCGCGTATTTATCTCCTACCTTTTATTTATTCTACGTTTCCATCGCGTTCAGTGATGGTATATGGATACGGATACGTCAAGAAATCGAGAACGTGAAAAAGTTCCCAAAATATTGTGAAATACGTTAGGTACCATCTGTTGCACACTCGCAGTCACCGTGCCGAGCATAATGTAATTAGCAACGAAACACCTCGATAGAGTTCACGCCGGTTTATTTGTGAAATAAGTTCATTAGGGCACAGTTTGTTGTAGATAGGTACGTGTATATGGGTTTAAACAATATGGCGGGCGACCCAATAGCACATGTCAAAGCTGTTTAAGGAGAAGAATTAAGAAAAATAGACCTATTCTAATAATAGGCATTCTTTTGATTTAATTTCGATGGATGTTTGTAGCTCCTTCACGCCATAACGATTTACTTATCTACCTGCCCAAAGGTGATCTACTGTTTTTATGTTTATCTCGTATCTTGTTGTCTTTTATTTTTAATATAATTTTACTTAGTATTAGGATTGCACTAAGTTTTACCTGTGCTTTTTACTGTCGAATAAAACTATTTCCTTCTTACTAATATCTTCCACAACGGGTCGGGCTGAAATGTTACATACAGACTGTTCTAGACTTGGAATAATACATAGGTTTTACCGAGACCTACCTTCCATTTTATCCCATTCATCAGTTACAAGGAAAATAACGTTTCCATAGAAACACGCGTGCGAATCCGAGGGCAGAATCTAGTTAAACGACGCAGTGGTGGATATTGTGTTAATTATATGATAGTTTCACCTTTTTATTCTGAATGTTTGTTTATTAGCTCATCATGCCCAATGTAATAACTAAACGGATCTTTATATCTGAAAAACTGAATTGACCTTGAACTTCTTCTTCTTCTACGATGTTTAAGATCGGGAGAAACATAAGGTAAAGCTTTCTTTTCATCCTTTAAAAACGCATGCGAGGCGCAAACATCTGCTAGTTTTAAAACGAAGTTTATCTGCTTTTTATTTGTTCCATTTTTACGCGCAAAAGCCACAAATTTATGATCCTTAACTGACGACGGCTTTATTTTCGAACAAGTTTAAATTTTGTAAGATAATATACTTTGTTATAAAAGTTTAAGCCAAGGTTGAGGCTTAGCTTAACGTTGGAAACATTATGAATAAAAAACCTGGTGTAAGTTTCCCTACGAAATAAACAAACTCGATTTTAGATATACATTCAGATAGTAAAATACGTACGTATTTATTTGGTTAGTTATATTATTAACAAAGAAAATAACAGTGCTTAAAAGAATTAAAAAAGTACAACCTAGTATACACAGTCTAATTCCTTATAAATTTCAGATTTCAAATCTAAACCATTACCAGAAGGCTAGTTAATCAAATAAAAATGCTTTATTTTTGAGTACTGCTACATCCTTAGTACTTATATTATTAAACCAATTTAAAAAATAATATTTAATAATAAATTCTTATATTTCTTATAACATAACATTATGAATTTCACGATCCTGTATCTCTACTCGTCATCGTCATTGTATTATATTCTAATAGAAGAAGATTAAATAATTAGTATAATATTATCTTCGTGAACGTACATACTTATTCCTATTTGATTAACCGTATTGTTGTAATCAAATAAGATCCAATGAAAATACTAAGAGTTTTTTATCACAAAGACAACCATGTCGCGTATTAAGTTCAGACTGTCTTGGAAACAGGTGTAGTCAATCACAGTCAGGACGCGCGCCTTCGTTCCTTAGTAAAGTGGGTATTGTGTTTCCTTCAAACACTGCAGCTGGGTAAACAGCGAAGTTGACTTTCAAGGATTTGAGAGCTGTCGTCGGGAAATACGCTTGGAAAATTATGATGATCCAATAATATTACGTTTATTGTTGTTATAGAAATTTTTCCTGTTCTAATGCGCCGTATCATAAACAGCGTTATTGGCGTTATTGGATCATTCTCATTTTATACCTAGCTAGTTTACCTCTTACGTTCTTTTCCTTGTAATCCAATGTGTACCTTACACGGCAGTGCTTATCGGTTTCTATGTAAGCGCAGCTCAAATAAGGGCATAAACATAAAGAGGAGCTACATGAAAATTTTGTCATTATTTGTTTTTATAATTGTCTTTTTAACTAAAAGAAGTTTAGTTAAAAAGTCCAATTTACTTATTTTACTATCAGAGAGCAGGTTTTTTATACCTCTAGACATGAATGAGGAACGATTAAGTCAACA
>OZ007545.1:7023640-7209060 GCA_963931895.1 Eupithecia pulchellata | reverse complement strand
TATGTCCTTATCAATCAACGAATAGATCCCATTTTAAACATTGATCAGCCAATGAGCGGTCAAGAAACCTCCCCCTTATTTTTATTCAGTTGAGATGTTTTATAAGCGAGGAGATGCATTTTTCAGAAAGATTTTAGTCAAAACCAATCAGCTGTTTTATTTTTTAGCTTGTTAAATAGAATCACCACTAAAAGCAATCCATATCAAGTATGGACCTGGGCGCGTACCACATAAAAAAATCAAAGTTTCTGATTTGTAGAATTATGTTAACTGTTAATCAGAATAATCAATTTATTGGTAAAAAATATTACATTAAAAGTTAAAAGAGTAAGTTCTACACAAAACGAATCAAAACTATATTGGGCTAGCTAGGAAAAACACAGCTTAATTATTAGCATAGTTAAATCAAACTTAAGTTTATATTAAAATACCTTAAAATTTTATTCATTAAAAACTAATACCCAACCGATAACCACAGGCGAATTATAAAAATATGAAACACAAAATGTAACACATACTAAAACTAAATGGAACACAGCATGCATAGCAAAAGCATTAAATGACGTCATAAAGTACTAACTTACCGCGCAACTATTTCATAAAGCTTTCGCACAATAGCTTGGTCACTTCGTATCCAAATAGGTCCGACGGGCTCGCATGATTCGCTCTCATTAGTCATTAGTGACAAGCTACCACGCGAGTTTAAAGCTTAAGCGACGGATGAATTTCCCATACAAACGTAATACCAAAATGATTTGTAATTTGACCATATTTTCACCATGTACTTACTGCTATTATTTATATTAGTTTCTATTATTATATTATTATATCTATTATTATAGTATTTATCTAGGTTCCTACCACAAGCTTTTTTTGAAAATAATGGCCTATCTTCACAAGTAAAATCCGATTTGGTTTAGGTTCATTACAGTGAAGTGTTTGAAAAAAAATGTAGGGACCTAGATAATACTATTCTAATAGAAATAATAGCAGTAAATGGTGAAAATATTCGCAAATTACAAATTATTCTGGTAATACCTTTGTATGGGAAATAAATTCGTCATCAGAGCCTTAAACCATACACATTTAAAGCATGCCGGTAACTTACCTGTCAGGGGACAGGGCTCGTCTCAGCAAAGGCGAGGCGGGGTCGCGGCGCGGCCAGGCGCGGCGGCACTCGCGGCCCGCCAGCGGCGACGGACTGCGGGCCTCCACGCGACTATAGGGGAACGAGGTGTTATCACACTGCGTATAGACGGTGGTTAGGGACAAAGTGAGTCTCAGGAAAGGCGAGGGGGGTCGCGGCGGGGCTTGAGGCCTGCGGGCCTCCACGCTATTGGCTTGACTATCAGTGAATGAAAGCGTTGACAGACGTCGGACAGATATGTTGGTTGGTACAAAGAAACTAGATATCTTCTGTTACATAGCGACGATTCGTCGCACGCAGATCAAAAGAATCAATGGTCCTCTTGACAGATGGTTTTTGTGGATTGCTGTTTTAAAACGCTCGATAAACATTGCACACAAACCATTTGGTTTGGAACCATAACGAATCTTGGTACCAATTTGGTATCAACCAAGATCCGTTATGGTTCATGTTTTTATTAAACATTTTAACTGTCATAATATTACAACAGTGTGGAAGAAGTGGCCACAGTAAAATACCAGTTCCATTGTACCAATAAGAAACGTACAGAACACATTAAACGGAGACAGGTGATTTTGTTAACACAATGAGTATTTGATGGTGGTTAGAGACAAATGCATGAATAAACATTTCAAATTACGTTGTAATAAATCATTATGTCCTAAAATTATTCTCGAGGCCCCGAGACTATTCTATAGATACATACAAAGACCAAGTTAAGTACGTATTGGTGTCACTTTCGTTCGGTCGCGATCCCGTATCACAGTTCAGGGATTCCTTGAAAAACTATTTACTTGGATCTTTGACCTCCGACATCAGAGATCCCCAGTTATGCCGGTCCCCTGCCGTTTCATTCCAGTAGACTTATTGCTATTCCCGGGGTTTCTTTAAAGAACCGGATTCGGAACGAAAACTTCCGGCAGAGAACCAAAGCTATAGAATAGCTGAAGTAGCGGTAAACCAACGCTGTGGTACATTTCTTGAGTGGAGCTGAAAAAATGTACCTTGGTAAACAATTGCGATCACTTCGCATCCAGGCGTGGAGTAGCATAGGGTTATTGTCGATGACCTGTAGGATAAATAAGTTACCTGGTGGGAGACTGCGGCTGCGGTTGCGGCGACGGCGACGGCGTGCGAGCGAGGGGAGATAGCGGCATGTGCTGTAACGACGCGCGGCGCACTTCGCCGCCTGCTGCGCCGCATAGCTTATGTTTCAAGCCGTGCAGGGATGACGGTCTGTATGATATTTAAAGATATCAGCTTTAGTCGGAAAGAAAAAGCTGTGTCTTCTAAACTATTATGTAGACATGAAGATATCGGGTCCGCTTGCCAAAGCGAGTGACGGTAAATCCTTTTCACTCATATGTCCCAAAGTAATATGCATTTTCATGCATATTACTTTACTATTGCTAATGCTAATTTCATGAAAATTCTATTTTTTGTTTTATAAACAAACGAATAATAGACAGGACCATAATACCTAAAGGTATTCTATTTAAGTTTGAAAGACTAAAGCTCGGTCTAAACGCTACTACAACGCATTACTATTATAGAACGAGCAGGAATTATTTTATTGTGACTACATAATAAAACCACCAAAAACTACATAGAAAGATCATCAAAAGTAAGCTAAAGCAGCGTCGTACAACTTCTTTACTAATAAAGTCCAAAATGCCTATGTCCAGACTCACCTCTGATAATGTGTGGTGGTGTGGGCGGGGCTGTCGGCGGCGGGGGACGCGGCGGGCGAGGGGGACGAGGTACATTCTCCCATAGACACCATCTGTTCAATGAAAGATTGATGAACACTTTTGCCAAGTTTATAAAGTTATTGTTGAATTTACAGGTGTTTTTACTTTTAATTTGCATTTGTAATTTAAATTCCTATTGACTTCTGTATAAATTTAGAATTTTATTTAATTTAGATTGTGTGTTAGATGTGATATGGATTATTTTATCTGAAATAAATCCAATGTCCTTGATTATTTTACTATTGTATTATATGTGCGGTGTAAGGTCTTACACCTTTAGAAATTATAAGATGTTGTTGATAAATTGATTTTATTCTAAAACCGTACGAGTTAATTATTATGATAATGAGACACGCGCCCGGTATGAGAGGCTGACACGAACTTATGTGAGCGCGCGCGTTGATATTGCGACCATAAGGTAAAAATGCTGACGCGAGAGAATAGTGCAGTTTCACCGTATAGTTCGCGTCATGTAAAAAGAAAGCTGGCTTTGAACCTGCGCAGAAGTCGGTTTATAATCCACGTCACGTTTCTCGTCAAAATACCATCGCGCACAAAAGTTTACGAAATGGTTTTTAATAGAAAAAATATTTTTGACGAATATTGTTGTATGAAATGAGAGGCAGATAATAATGCCTTTGATAATTTATTAGGAGCGTCACTTCGTCATCTGGTTTTCGCGTTACCCAAGACGACATAATGGATGGAGTTGCTTTATACATGCGGTAAGACAAGTTCCCTGGCGTAAGACTGACCTGGTGCATCTCCTGAGAGGCTCGCTTGGTGGATATCCTCCTGAAGAGGGAACACCTCCGCCTAGGCCTCGGCCGGGGCGGGGCGGACGCCCTGCGACCGCAGCCGACGCGACGTCTGCCGCCAGCCTTAAATATTATTTATTATTAGTAGTAGGGTAAGATTGGGGATTCTGCGTCAAGTGATACATGACGCAGAATCCCCAATCTTACCCTACTATTATTGTTAGCAACGCAGTTTTCGCGCCGTCTGCCGCCAGCCTTAAATATTATTTATTATTGTAAGCAACGCAGAATTATTCAAACACGCTATTCACTATTATTACACATGACACGAAGTGACGTTTATTCACTTCAACAGTTCTAAGAACATGAATTACAAAAGATAAAGCAGAATCACCAATTTACAAATAATTTGTGGAGACACTTTAATATTCCAATAGAAATTACACCTTCATGTGTCAAAGTACCTAGAATTGAAAGTATGCTATTAAGTAGCAACTTAATAGTATACCTGCAGTAGTATACCTGCAGAATACAATAACGAGGGCACAATTATAAATAAATAATTACGTTCATTGAAAATGATTAAAGACTTAAAATTACCTATCTTGGGGACCACCTTGCCTGGGATCTTTACATAATACAAACAAAATAGGCTGATTACCAAATATCAGATTATCTAGACGGTAATAATCTGCTGTAACTCCAAAACTAACGAACGAATAAGGCAAAGATTTCTGGTTCGCTTCTAATATTACCTTAAAATTATTGAAGTGAACTAAAATTCAAAGTGATCATGTATTCCCAGTTTTATTAATATTATGTGACGTGTCGTAGAGAACAGTAGGGTCGATTTTTTTTTATAATTTAATTTAATTAGATTTTTTCCAGAAATATATCTTTTAGTTTATGCGATCTTAACACCTTTTTAAATACCTATGAAATATATTATCTTATTAACTTACCTGGATAGTGGTTTGATCCAACGGTGTTGCCCGAAGAGTCGCATGCGGTGCTGCCAGCAACAATCTCAAAACCTGGAAAAAATTAAGTAATTACATATGGTAACCAACATTTTTCGAGTTTACCAAGGCCAAATTACTCTCTTTCTATTAAAAACGTTTCAAATTTTTACTTCTAAGCTGACTTTCGGTCAGGGCTTTATATTTCAGATGAAGAACATCTGTCACACAATCAAAAAATGTATAATCATCTTTTACTTGTGGTTTACCCGACTACACAGATTGTTATAGAAGTATGTAGATACCAGATGAATGAGTCAAAATACTTCCCGTATATGGTAACGTGCTTTTAGGAAACATGGATTATAAATAAATAAATAAATAATGCTGGACAATCCACACAGCATCATCTAGCCCCAAGCTAAGCAGAGCTTGTGTTATGGGTACTAGATGACTGATATACGTAATACAATATTATTAAATACATAGATATTTTTTATTATACATAGAAAACGACCAGAACCTCTGAACAAATATCTGCAGATCGTACAAATATTTGTACCGAGGCGATTATGTAGGGAGTATGTGTGTGTGTGTGTGTGTGTGTGTATAGTCTGTAAAGTATCTGTTAATATGGGCCTTTAAGTTTTTAAGTTCTATAACTATTCTTAAGATGCCTGAAATAAAATTATTAAAATGTTTATTTAAAAACAGTATGTGATGCCACGTAATGCTTTCGACGGAGGATCAGCGTAATAGCTAGTTGTAGCTATCACAACATAATGCTGATTCGACGCCAATATGTAGCTTTAATGTAATTTATAAGTGTATATTTTTATAGGGTGTTCCTAATTAAATTGGTAAATTCTTAAACCATATTTTTTTTGTTTTGTTTAATAATAAGTGATTGAGATTGTGAGACATGACATATACGCAGATGTGGGATATATAAATAAATGTTATTAAAAGGCACTGACCTGTGTATGCAAGAGTCCTTGCACCGACTCCCCGTTGAGCTGCGTGATGAGATCGCCCGCGCGCAGTCCCGCCGCCCACGCCGCGCCTTGCTCGCTCACAGCCTGACAAATACAACATATTATATACCATGTTCTTCAATATTTTTTTTTAAACTTACGCGATCTGAACACATCATTATTAGTACTATAACGGGTATATATCGCTTTATCGTTTATTTAATTTAAAAAATATATATATTTAATAAACGCGATAAATACCCGTATAGTACTAATAATGATACCATATTCTTATAGAGGTACATATAAGATTAGCGGTTCACACTGGATACAACAAAATTTAAAAATATCCCAAAAAAAATCGATTAAGTCTGACTTAATTTCGGCAATAATGCTGAGACAGGAACCTATTTGGACCCTTGTTCTTTATTTCTGTTTTTCTTTTGTGTTTATTTATAAATTTTTTGGACCTGATTTTCTATATTTATTCGTATATGGTGTGTCACTGGGTTTCCTATAAATTTATTTTCTTTTTTCTAGTATTAGGTACTCTCTTTAATAACGGTAATTTGTCAATATTCTATGTAAAATATATTATATAATCTTAATTAATTTTTTTGATACATACTTTAAGACTATTTTTGTTTTGTGCTGTAAATGAGTTTGTTCAATAAATGCTTCTTTATCTCTCTATCTCTATCGATTTATCTTCTTTTTCTTTTTTTTCGTGGTGTAGTGGTCTGCGCACTCCCGTACTGAAGGAGGGTCGCGGGTTCAAGTCCCGCCAAAATCGAAAATTTTGGGATATCATTTAATTTCCTAGAGATATGTACAATATTTTATTTTATTTATTTTTACTAAAATATTTTTCGATTGTTCAGTGTTTTTGGCTCTTGTATCAGCAGCTTTGACGCACAGATATATGCTCTAATGCCACTCACCGAGACTAAATGATGCATAGTGTAGTAATCAGTGTCGCCATAGTAGACGCGCACTGTGTGGATCGTGAAACCGAAACCGCCCGGCCCGCGGCGGACCACGATCGGCGGTTTTGACGTTTGGATAAGTCTGAAACAAATAAAACAAAAATAATAATAATTAATTTCATTCAGGCAACATTAGTCTAGTATTTTCGGAAAATACTAAAAAACTACGGTCCATATGAAATATATACCTTAATATAACATATATATAAAATAAACCTAATTATTAATACGTAATGTTGGCTACGTGTGTGACTCAATATGTGCTGTAATAGGTAATCGTCAGAATTCAATATGTATAACATAGGTATACGCATGTGTGCGTGCCTGTACCAGCCGTGTATAGTTCGCGTCACGTAAAAAGAACGCTGGCCTTGAACCTGCGCAGAAGTCGATTTATAGGTCTATTTAGTGACTTACCACTAAATAGACCTATAAATCGACTGACTATAAATCGTGAGCGGGGCGGGCGGGTCACGCGGCGCATGCGTGCCGGTGCGCTATTGGTTCGTCAGTTGACATTTGCTTTCAAAGTTGTGTTACCGTCACTTTTCTCGTCAAAATACCGTCGCGCACAAATGTTTACGAAAATTTTTTTTAAAGAAAAAATATGTTTGAAGAATATTGTTGTATGAAATGAGAGGCAGATAATAATGCCATTGATGTTTTAATAGGAGCGTCGCGTCATCATCTAGTTCTCGCGTCACCCAAGACGACCTAATGATTGAATTTGCTACACTAAACATTTTTTTTTTGAAATTAGATTAAACGTTCTAACTGAATCGAAAATGTCTTTCATTTTATCTAACATTTTCTAATAACCAATACGAAGTATTAGTTAAAAATAGGCTTAGCAAATTAGCATACCTAGTACTGTCGTGCGCGAGTGTACCCATGCGCGAACATACCCCTTCCACTTTCTTCCAGCGTTCTTTTTACGTGACGCGAGCTATAACCTCAGTACAATAAAGCAGTGTGTAACCAATCACCTATTCTCTATGAAATAGGAGATTCCTTTCCCAAACCGTGTGACGTCACACTGTTCTAAATACGGTTTTGTCCGATTCCACGCCGCTGTCCTGTCGTATCTGTGTTACGCTTTCGGATAGGCAGTAGTGAATAAAGACTGACTATCAGCTCAGTACTCACGTACGGTATTACTCGATAGTTTTCTCGAAGTCGAGTAAAAATCAACGTGTGGACCGCAAAACTCACAGCTCGAAGGCTCGCACCGAGCCGGCTCGATGGAATTAAACGAAAGTAATTTCCTTCGAACCTACTCGAAGCGAGCTGTCAATCTTGACTCAAACGTGTGTACGTGACTGCGAGTGGCGCGAGGCGAGCGTCAGTCTGCTATTGTTTATCGTGATTTCCTTTTATATTTTCCACCGTCTCCTTTGTTGCACAGACATCCTTTGGCTCGAACGGTTCGTTGAATACTGAACGGCGCGCCTCACTGGATAGATCAATGCTCAATGTGTGGACGGTTTTACTCGACAGTTTAGCTCGATCGAGTAATACCGTATGCAAGGGCGTCGCCAGGGGGGGCAGGGGGGGGGCAGCTGCCCCCCCCTAGAGATAAAAAAAACGTACCTAGCCAAACAACGAAAGTCCTACTATTGTCTTGCTTTGCCGTTAAATCCCGCATAAATTCACTATCACTAGGAATAAGTAGTGACAGTTACATAGTACAATTAATATAACTTAAAAAACAATATTGTATTTAGGGTGATTTTTATTTTCGGATGTTTCGGTCGGTCATTTGTAACAAAATATTATAATATGTACCTACGTGCTGTGTATAGCTCGTAAAGCTTTTCACATGTAAGTTGAAACCATTCTTATTTACAATCGCCATACAGGCAAACAGGTCCCTAGGGAATAGGGGTTCTGGGGATTCAAGCCAGCCCCCGAAAAGTTTTCTCGAGTACAAGTTAAAAGTTACGCGAGTACTTGAAGTGGTTGTTCTGTCTTAAAAACTAAATTTTTTGTTCGGCAAAATTCGTCGAATGGCTCGCTCTCACGCTAAGTGACATTCGATTCGTAATATATAAGTGTACCTTATAATATGTAAGTGAGCTAGGCGCACGCATCACATCACATTCATTTACGCCCGACTTCATCTTGGAAGGCAGATCACGACATTAATTTTAATTTCGTAAATCGATGAATGTATTAAGTACCCATTTTCTTGTTTTGCCGTTATTGAATTGCTCCCTCCGTTTGTTGTTATTCCTTTAGATATATATATACAAACTATTCTAAATTTTTGGCATACGTCCGAAAGTCTCAAAAAAAAATCGCGGCTCGCTCCGCTCGCCGTTTATTGTATCAGTCTTCAGTTTCGGCTATTTCCAGCGGCCGCACACTACAAAATATCGGCGCTCATTACACTCTGTTATATTTTTTTTTGTGCTACCTAATGTAATTACCCGAAAATGTTACAAAAGTTGTCGTGCTGGGCTCATTCACTTGCAGTGTTTAATGCCAGTTGTAGATCATTTTAAACACTTTGCCTTGAAAATTACTTGGTTATAGTTAGCGCGTTACATAATATCATCAGCCCATGTTATCCGCTGCTGGACATAGGCTTCTCCTATTGAGCGCTAGGGTCGTAAGCTCTAACCCCCCCCCCCCCCCCCCGCCGATTATTACATATTTCTGGCTACGGCTTGCCCCCCCCCCCTGGGCCGTGGGCTGGCGACGCCCTTGACCGTATGTGAGTACTGAGCTAGATATCAAGTAGGTACTTACGAATGGTTAGGTAGGGCGAAGGGCGAGGGCGGGTCGCGGCAGGGCGAGGAGTCCCGCGAGGAGTTGGTGGACGACGTGTTGCCGGCGCAGGGCGAGCGCGCGCCGGCGCTCAGTGTGCTGTCATCCGCTGCAAGTTACAACATTATTAACTACTAGCGGTCCGCCCCGGCTTCGCACGGGTATTAAACAAAAAATTCAGAAATTATACACACTAACACGATGGGTTTCACAGTTTTCATACGGATCCTTTATTTTTTTTAACAGCATTGGGGTTTTTGATATTGACTCGACACTCCATAACTGATAGTGGCCGTAGAGAAAAAGCAAGCACCGTGCGCTATATATTCAACCTCTTTTTCTATTATGACGCGTCATAATAGAAAAAGAGGTTGAATATACAGCGCACCTGTTCAATTATTGAATTTTTTAAGCGGATCCCTAACTTTTTTGAAAATATTATATAGCCTATGTTCATAATGGAAAATTTAGGATTCTAATGGTGAAAGAATTTTATAAATTGGTCCAGTAGTTTCGGGAGCCTATTCAATTCAAACAAACAAACAATCAAATCTTTCCTCTTTATAATATTAGTATAGATTGGACTATAACATCATGTCTTTTATCATCATAATCAGCCTATAAATGTCCACTGCTGGACCTCTAGGCCTCCCCTAATGAGCGCCATAGATGGTATTATTCATTGGGGGTTATTGCCCATAATCCCCACGCCGGGCATGCGGGTTGGGGATCGCAGTACAGAGGAATTGTTCTGCAGAGGGCGCTGCTGCCCGCCCCCCGGTGTGTCTCCCTTATTCACCTCTTACGACACCCACGGGAAGAGTTGGGGTGATGAAATCTTAGCCGGCACCACACGGCCTTGTCTTTTATCACTATCTAATAAAACTATAAAACAAAGTCGCTTCGCGCTATCTGTCTGTCCTTATGTATGCTTAGATCTTTAAAACTACGCAATGGATTTTGACGCGGTTTATTTTTATCAACATAATGATTAGTAATTAACGGGTATTTATCGCGTTTCTTCTTCTTCCTTTCTTCTTCTCATCTTCAAAGTCATCTCGTGACCACGACAGAGTGCAAACCTGTTGAAACGTCGAGAAAGGAAGAAGAAGAAGAAAGGATGAAGAAGAAACGCGATAAATACCCGTTAATTACTAATCATTGTGTTCAGATCGCGTTTCAAAACATTTTATCAACATAGTGATTCTTTCTTTCTACATTCTTTATTGTACACACATCATACATAGAATAAACTTACACTAAAAGTAAGGTACATAGGTGAGCTTAACCCTGAAAAGAGTTTTCTTCCAGCGAACCTAACAGTTATTGGAGAGGCGATGGAACAGATAGAGGAAGTGTACAAATAATAAGTCGGAATGACAAACTAAACATATATATTGTACATATGTTTTTGCTAGGGGAAAAAAGCCTTTATTAACAAAGTAAATTACAATTATCTAACTAAATAAAAGCTAGTATTTACAATTGAAACAATTGAGCTAACTGCAGACTGTTGCAAACCAGTTGGAAGTGTACCCAAGATGCTGGCTGCATTGCCACGCTGTACGGCAATGCTGATGCGCTATATATGTTTAGTTTATCATTAGTGCATAGTGATTTACTATAAATGTAACTTGTAAAGAATCGTCACCTGGATGTATGACCAGCGAGAGTCCGGATGTGCTGGCAGACCGCCGCATAGACTTGGCTATGAGGGTGGGCTTGCTTTTCTCCGGCTTGTCGGTCCGCTCCGGCCGGTCTAAACTCTTGTGGAGATCTATCATCTTGGGGGAGTCGTCTCGGGAGGCGAGGTCGCTTCTGTGAACGAATAAGGTTCAAAATTAAAACGAACGAATAAGGTTCAGAAAAAAAAATGTATTTAACTGTCTTACAACACAACAACATCAGCCTATATCAGTCCACTGCTGGACATAGGCCTCCCCTAATGTGCGCCAAAGGTGGCGTTATTTCATCTGGGGGTTATTGCCCATAATCCCCACGCTGGGCATGCGGGTTGGGGATCGCAGTTCGGTGGAGTTGTTCTGCAGAGGGCGCTGCTGCCCGCCCCCCGGTGTGTCTCCCTTAGTCGCCTCTTACGACATCCACGGGAAGAGTGGGAGTGGTGAAATTCTATGCCGGCACCACACGGCTAAGATGATGAAGATGAAAATTTCAAGTACCTATACGAAAGTAAAATAAACCCTAAAAGAAAAAATTTACAATTTGATGCAATTCTTTCAATCAAATTTTAATTCACTATCTTGAAATTATCAAAAATTCTAAACGCTTGTTGCATGTTTCCTTGGTGTTTGAATGCCTTTCTTTTTTCTAGGAAACTTAATGTAAGGCTCATATAATCGTAACTTTAAACTAGTAGATTTTTCACCTAGATTTTTTTGTCATACAATTGAATATTTTTTATTACCATTCATGGTCATTAACCACACTCGGTAACTTGCTCTACACTTACGGCTTATGTCTGGGATGTGGGTGGGGGTGGGCCAATAACGACGGCTGCAACGGCGGTAACGGGCGCAACGGCCGGCGTCTAGCCATGGGAGATACGTCATCGCTGTCCGTTTGGGAAGATTCCGCGGTTGAAACGCTTCCGCCCATGATCTGTAACAGAAGACGATATATTAAGATACTTATTTTCCCCATATTTGAGGTATTCGTTGTGAGAAGTGGGGAAGTTAAAACAGAAAAATCCAGCAAGGGCATGAAGGATGCCCGCACGGTGAGTCGAAATTGCAGTTGCGATTTGGTTCGACGAAATTGTAGCAATCATACAGGGCCTGTAGGGCAACAGGCCTGTGGGTGTTGTTGTTATTGTTTGTTGAATTTCTTCAACTTCAATAATGTACGCAGTGTATGGCAATGCGATGTCATTATTGTCTATTCTACCCTAGAGAAAAATCTCCGTGATTGGCCTACTGTAGGCCAAGCACGGGGATTGTTCTCTAGGGTAGAATAGACAATAATGACAAGGCAACGTCATACATTGCGTACATTATTGAAGTCGAAAAAAATAATTTCAAATAATATACGCATTCGATGACAAAGTGACGTAATTTTTCTCTATTCTACCTTAGACAAGAAAGCCCGTGCTTGCCCTACTGGTCTGTCCCTCTGTTGAGCAAAGGGAGGCGTAGCCTATCAGTGGCTCACCAAGCTAATTGTAAATAATGTGAGTCCGCTTATCTTAAGATTTACTGAGAGGTTTATATATTTCACGTAAGATAAGATATATAAGATAATATAAGGAAATTCTCTTTCTGGAAGTCTATGCGCTCCAAAAAGTATGATCTTCTAAACAAAGCGGAAGATATCTTACAGGACATTTAGGATGATGATGCAAAGGCGCCGTAGGCGTGGTGGGCGGCCCGGCGCTGTCGGGGGTTCCGGGCCAGCTGTCCGTACTCTGTGGAAGGAATTATGTTGGCATATACTTATTGTGTTGTGTTGATAACATTTCCTGCAAGAGCTTTCTATCTAAGCACTCACTATTTCAGCTCAATATCTTGTCTGTATTTTTCAGTAACCTACTGAAACTCCTATAGATTGCACAGCACAGGTAGTTATAGAAACTAAATGTTGAGATAGAACCTATGATTTTTTATTTACCTACTTACATATACCATCGCCTTGGGGTAAAAAAAAACCTGTAATGATGTTATACTATTTTGTAAATAAACTAACGGTCCGAACCGGCTTCGCACGTGTATTAAACTAAAATTGAATATACGGAACCCTAACTTATGAAACTCAACGTGTTAGTGTGTATAATTTCTCAAATTTTCGTTTAATACCCGTGCGAAGCCGGGGCGGACCGCTATTGCACTATATAATTACTGTTAAAATATCTTTATATATCTCACCCTAGAGTCATGGTCCTGTCGGTCGGTCGCGTGACGCCTCCACTGCGGCGAGGTGGAAGAGAAAGCAGCGAAAAGGCCGCTCTCGTCCGCGGCGGGCTCCGCGCACTCCGCCGCCTCGTCCGTCTCCACCTCGCTGTGGTTGTATCTGTCGCAGCGGCCTGAGGGTAGATCGAAGTTAGAGACAGTGACAGTGACAAATGACAGTGACAGACGTTTCTATGAATCGTAAATAAAGAAATCTATCGGTACTCACTGTCAAAATAGCTGGTATCCTCATCATTCTCGAGCTGCGGTATGAATTCAGCCTTCCGCCGGAGCAGATTGTTCCAATCCAACCCGCAGAAGTAAATGTGTTCCTGTAATAGTAAATCATAATGTGACATTAAAATAAAATATAAATATTTTTTTTCTGATGTAGAAGGCAAAGTTATTGAACTTGCCACATTCTTGTCTATGTGCTTATTTAGTAAGCCTAAAGAAATGAATTTATTGAATCTAAATCTAAATCTGAATCTTCACTGCCCCTCAACGAAGAAGTTGTTTGACAACTATACGTTTTGATGCCGAATTGGATTTACTGAATTTAATTATAAAATCATTTAATAATTGTCAAGAGTTTACGCTGTGCAAGTGTGGCGAGTGAAGCGACACAGACACACAGACAAGCTACCACATTGTGTTATGTACAGACAAGTTACCAGATAGTGTTATTTACAGACAAGCTACCAGATAGTGTTATATACAGACAAGCTAGCAGACAGTTTTACCTTGACTTGATGAGTCCCGCCGGTACCCAGCCTATCCCTGGGGTTGCGCGCGAGTAACTCTGTTATGATAGCCCTCGCTTCCACGGCTATAGGGAAGTCTTCTTCAGAAGGCCATTCGATGTCATCTACAATATACCGAAGGTTTTATTGAAACAGAATCAGCTAAAACTCAAATTCCCTGTACTACAAAATAATATTTCATTTTAATCTCCCGAAAGGTTACTTTAGAATCTACAGGTACCTTTCTAAGGTATAAAATAAAATATCAATACTTAACAGATAATAATCATAACTGGTATTTACACTTATATCTATTTCCTAAAAATGTAAGCCGTCACTAGAAGGTAGCATTGCGAGTTCCTCACTAAGCTACTCATAGAGTCAACACACCAAATATAAAAAATACCTTGTTTAAAAATTTCCCATCACCAGCCACTGGATAGTAGATAGTCCACTGAACTTAAGCCTCCCCTAAAGAGCGCCATAGAAGGCATTACTTTGAGGATAATTGCTCATAAAAATTTAAAGAAAAAACATTTATTCATTTTTTTTACATCATAGATACCTATTTGAAACGATGACACTACCGAAGCTTTACAAACTGTGTGGTAAACTCCTGATTTTCTGAATAATTTAGTACATAATTGAACTTTATTAAGCCTAGAATTTTTTTTTGCATGATAGATCATGCAAAAAAAAATTCTAGGCTAACAAACTTTTCTACAGCACAGTAACGAAACGACAAACTCACCGTTGACAGTATGCGCAAACAGTTCCTCAGGAGTGTCTCCGAAGAACGGCACACACCCCACCAGGAACTCGTACAGTATGATGCCCATCGACCACCAATCCACTGGTTTGCCGTAACCCTGAAAGAAATAAAATCTTGTAACATCAATATAGCAATAAATAACGACGGAAATTGTGCTAACAGAATCTATATCTATAAAACAAAGTCGTGTTAGTTCCACTACTTATAACTCAAGAATGGCTACACTGACTTGGCTGATTTTTGGTGGGGAGGTTGCTGAGAACCAGGAGACGAACATAGGATGTTCCCGCGGGATAGTACAGGGATATGCCGACGACGTCGCGGGCAAAAGTTAGTTAAATATAAAAATATGTGTATACATTACATTAAATCTGAAAGAGATAAGCCCGCCCATACTATTGGTTTTGTGTAATGTCTTTTTCTGGTGTACAATAAAGCATTTTATTTTTGTATTATAATTCGTGGTATGGCATGGTGGGTCATAAACGAATCACCGCCAGCAATAATTCAACAAACACAAAAACAACTAAACACGAATCCAATAAAACCGGGCTTGTGCGTCATGGGCAAAGAAAGCGTTAGCCCAAACCTACCTGTCTCAGTATAACCTCCGGGGCGATGTACTCGGGCGTCCCACAGACTTGCTTATCCGAGAACTGCCGCGCTTCTCTGTCAGCGTACTCTTCATACAAGTTCGTTGCCACTGAAATAATACTTATATTATGTACATTATTTATTTATATGGGCAATCACCCCCAAATGATAAATAATGCAATTTATACCGCTCATTAGGGGAGGCCTAGAGGTCCAGCGGTGGACTATTATAGGCTGATCCGTCTTCTGTAGGCTTATCTATTTCTCCTTAATTATTCCATAATTTATTATTTTTACTATTGACTATTTCTTAGACTCAGACATGTACATAAATTTTATTTTACTTATATTATAATAAATAAATTATAGTGTAAACTTTTATCAATATTTATGTTTTACTTATCACTTTGGAACTAGTCTACTCTTATCCCAGAGGGGGCGTTGCGATCTGCCACACACTATTATACTTCTACAGGTCGCATCGCTACTTATATTTGACTAGCGGCCCGCCCCGGCTTCGCACGGGTATTAAACAAAAATTTCAGAAATTATACACACTAAAACGATGGGTTTTACAGTTTTCATTCGGATCTTTACTTTTTTTAACAGCATTGGGGTTTTTGACATTGACTCGACATTCCAAAACTGACACTGGCCATAAAGAAAAAGCAAGCACCGTGCGCTATACAACCTCTTTTTCTATTCTGACGCGCCATAATAGAAAAAGAGGTTGAATATACAGCCCACGGTTCAATTATTGAATTTTTCATGCGGATCCCTAACTTTTTTGAAAATATTATATAGCCTATGTTCATCACGGAAAATTAAGGATTCTAATGGTGAAAGAATTTTTTAACTCGGTTCAGTAGTTTCGGAGCCTATTCAATTCAAACAAACAAACAAACAAACAAACAAACAAACAAACATACAAACAAACAAACAATCAAATCTTTCCTCTTTATAATATTAGTATAGATAATTAAGTTCCTAAATAAAGAGACAGACTAAAACCTATCTTTTGGGTACCTAAACTATGTTACTTACATGACATCAAACCCATCTTGCTGAGACCGAAATCAGTGAGTTTTATGTGGCCAGTCGCTGTGATGAGTAAACTGGAACAAAGAATATTATTACTTGTATCATGTATCAATGCTATAATATCATGCATTAATAAATGTTTTAACATTTATTAATAGCACCAAGTTACAAGTTATTTTATTCATTTATTTATATAAAAAACAGTACATAATACTTAATTTAACGATGCAAATATTTGTTCAGGGTGTTCTGGACGTTTTCTATGTTTAATAAAAAATATCTATCTATGTATTCGTATATTATTATGTACATTACAAATATTTGTTCAGGGTGTTCTGGTCGTTTTCTATGTTTAATAAAAAATATCTATCTATGTATTCGTATATTATTATGTACATCAGTTATCTAGTGCCCATAACAACCTCTGCTTAGCTTGGGGCTAGATAATGCTGTGTGAATTATCCAGAATTATATTAAAAAAAATACAGGTTGTATGTATGTTTTTTTGTTTGTTGGCGCTATGGCGCTCATTAGGGGAGGCCTATGTCGAGCAGTGGACTAATATGGGCTGATGATGATGATGATGATGATGTATGTTTAGCACTTACTTGTCAGGTTTAAGGTCCCTATGCACGATGCCGTACGAGTGTAGATACTCGACCGCGAGCACCGCCTCGGCGAAGTAATGCCGCGCCATGTCGTGCGGCAGCGGCCCGGCGAGCAGTAGAGTGGCGCAATCCCCGCCTTCCACGAACTCGAGGATGAGGCAGAGGTGGCGCTTGCTCTCGAATGAACAGTACATTGTCACCTGGAATGAAAAAATTAAGGGTGTTAAATAAAGATAATTATATTAAGTAGTAAAAAATAATCAAAATTAATTTTGGTATTGCTTTTGGTTTAAAAATAACTTAAAATCTGATGACAAAAAGGGTAAAGAGAATAGGACAAATATTATTTCTACTCTCTCTTTTTGTTTTTTGCTTACTAACCAAACCTGAATCTAAGTATCCAAAACACATTTCATTTTATTTTTTATAAATTCGAGTAAGTATTTTAGGTAGATTTTACACAATTCACCTCTTATTAAATGTGTAAGCACCGCCGAACACAAACTCGTTAAAAAAACTACTATCATACAACTTGCTGTGCATTTAAATGATCTATACAACTTTTGTCGCTGTCAACTTTATATTTACGTTTCTCTCAAAAACTAACGAACTAACAACTTTTTTTTATTTTTTTTTATGAACTTACATCTACTTTTTTGTTAAAAACGATATCATTGTTTTAACAGTCAATATGTGTGAATGTGATAATGTAACATCATGTTACAATCATGTAACAAGCGTTATCAATAAATAATCTGAAACTGAACTCACCACAAAAGGATTATCGGCAAAGCTCAATATGTCTCGCTCTGCGAAGGCTTGCTCCACCTGGTTGCGAAGAATCAGATTGTTTTTGCTCACTTTCTTCATTGCGTACCTGTTAACACAATATAATTACTGTAGAAATGGCAAAACATTCGTACCTCTTTACACAAAATAGTTACTGTAAAAATGGCAAAACCCGTACATTGGATATCAGGTATTAAAATTTGTGGTAAGAAGAAACGGAACCTACTCTGGCAACATAGAAAAATACCCTCAGTAATACCCTCAATAAACATAAACAAGTCTTTTCACTTCTTCCACCCTCATGCCACCCTATTCTCATTATTTCCTTCATTCATATCTATTTTATGTAATATATTGTCTTTACTTATAATATATTATAAAGAGGAAAGATTTATTCTATGGATTTAATAGGCCGATACTGGACGGATTTGAAAAATTCTTTTACCAATTAGGCTATAGAATATTTTTAAAAATGTTAAGGATCCGAATGGCGTAAGGCGGGGCAGGCAAAATAATGAACTGGAGAGAAAATCAATTACACCTTATGTCTTATTTTATAATAATTATTTATATTAAAAAAATTAAAAATTGACTTGTATCGCTTATTTTATGAGCATTAAGAAATAAGTTATTTAAATCTGAATTATTCTTTCATTTGCTACCAGTTAGGTGCTTTAGTTAAGTATATTAGTGGAATAAGCTTTTACCTTATCTCTAGTCTATTTTATCTTTTACTATCAGTCCGACCCGGCTTCGCACGGGTATTTAATAAACAATTAGTTTTTCATGCAAATCCCTACTATTTTGAATATATTCTATAGCCTATGTTCATCAGGGAAAATTTAAGATTCTATGGTGAAGGAGTTCAAATCGGTCCAGTAGTCACGGAGCCTTTTCAATTCAAACAATCAAATCTTTCCTCTTTATAATATTAGTATAGATTCAGAAATTCTATCAGTCCAGTAGTTTCGGAGCCTATCCAATTCAAACCAACAAACAATCAAATCTTTCCTCTTTATAATATTAGTATACATTCAGAAATTCTATCGGTCCAGTAGTTTCGGAGCCTATCCAATTCAAACCAACAAACAATCAAATATTTCCTCTTAATAATATTAGTATAGATTAAGACCTCTTACCTCTGTCTAGTCTGCTTATGTTTAACCAGGTAGACAGCGCCGTACGCTCCGTTTGAGATCAATTTTATCACATGATAGTCGTTTTCCGACGGCGGGGCTCCGTTGATGGACCCCGGAGCACCCGGCGGCGACTGCCGCCCGCGTAGTCTGGGGAGTTTACACTTTATTAGTGAGAATATAAGGTTTATTTTATTTTGACACGGATCTGTAGCAGTTGTAGTATGTAGGTTATGCTGCAGGCGTCGTCTATGGAGTTTACACTTTATTAGTGAGAATAATAAGGTTTATTTTATTTTGACACGGATCTGTAACAGTTGCAGTTGTAGTATGTAGGTTATGCTGCCGGCGTCGTCTGGGGAGTTTACACTTTATTAAAGACGAAATAAAGTTTATTTTATCTTAACACAGATATTACACATTTTGTAGTATAAGGGTTAGGGCATCCAATATGGCGGTTTGTTATTGTCAGTTTTCTTACTGAATAATCTTTTTGCACTGGATAACAAAAAATCAAACGACTTTCTATTTAATTATCAGAAGAGTAGGATGATTGATGATTGATTATTATTGATGGCGCTTTAGTGCGAATATGTTCACCATTACATAATTTCCAAACATATTTTTTGTTCTATTATACGGTCAACAACAGAAATAGCTGTGTCATTTTCTTTTAATGTCGAATATGCTTCGTATACGTCTGAAAAGCTTTTGGCTAATTGGAATTCACCAACAATTTTTGTAGTTGACTGCTTTTTATAATCGACATGAAATACCATGTCACTAATTCCATTCAAAATAATGTTCTGAAACATCTGTCTTAATGAAAATTAAACGTTATTGCTACAACAATAGAGTCTTACTTAGAAGGCGATGCGTTCTGAGGCGGCGGCGGCGGCGCGGGCGGTGCGTTCAACTCAGCGAGCGGATCCCTCGATAGTCCTAACTTGTGTATAATGTACTGTGGGATGTCTGTCGTAATACCCTGCAAATAAAGTTCACATTAGATTGACATTACCTTACACTGGTATCATAAGATGCGAGATCACTTTAAGCGGATAACTGTACGCTATAGCAACACCAAGCAGTGTACCCCCGTTAGAATTAGGTTTAGTAAGACAATAAGTTGTATTTAGTAATTTTTTTCTGTATCCAATATATTTTCTAATATTAGTCTCTCAAATTTCTACGAGCGGTGTTACCAATAAGGGCCTCAAATAAAAAAAACTATTCTTTTCTACTTTACTTAAGGGGAGCCATGTTACTCCTACCAGTCATCGTCATCGTCAGCCTTATTCAATCCACTGCTGGACATAAACCTCCGGTATAGAGCGCCATAGATGGCTTTATTTATAATTTGGGGCCCATAATACCACAATCTCCTACCGGCGGAGGCTCTGTTGTCTAACTCAACTGATAATCGTAATCGGCTTCAGTTTGTCATTTCAAACCTAGCCTGGACTTCGATTGTCGCATTCGTTTTGTGTAAATAGCTGAAACCGAAGACCAGTTGAATATGAAGACAATTCCGACAACATTCTGACTGGGTCTACAACTGGAAATCGGTTTGCAGTTCACTGGTAATGGATTTCAAGACAATAAGGCTGCAGTACTCGCCTGTAGTGGCTTTATTTAAATTTGGGGGTTATTGCCCATAATCCCACAATCTCCTACTAGTACTCGCCTGTAAATGCCTGGCGTGGCCTTCCGCGGCCTCCAGCAGCCGGTAGAACCTCTCGGGATCGAACTCGAGGCATTCCAAGAGGCGCGCAGGTCGTGCCATAGCGAGGATCAGCCGCGTCACGAGCGGCGCCACCTGGTTGCCGGCCTCTGCGGACTTTTCTCTTGTCTGTGGATTATATGAATAGAGGTTATACCTAAGGCTTTTTCTCGTGTCTGTGGATAAAATGAAGAGATCAAACCTTAGGCTTTTTCTCGTGTCTGTGGATTATATTAATAGAGATCAAACCTAAGGCTTTTTCTCTTGACTGTGGATTAAATGAATAGAGGTCAAAGCTAAGGCTTTTTCTAGTGTCTGTAGATTAAATCAAAAGAGATCAAACCTAAGGCTTTTTCTCGTGTCTGTGGATTAAATGAATAGAGATCAAACCTAAGGCTTTTTCTCGTGTCTGTGGATTAAATGAATAGAGATCAAACCTAAGGCTTTTTCTCGTGTTTGTGGATTAAATGAATAGAGATCAAACCTAAGGCTTTTTCTCGTGTCTGTGGATTAAATGAATAGAGATCAAACCTAAGGCTTTTTCTCGTGTCTGTGGATTAAATGAATAGAGATCAAACCTAAGGCTTTTTCTCGTGTCTGTGGATTATATGAATAGAGATCAAATCTAAGGCTTTTTCTCGTGTCTGTTGATAATATGAATAGAGATCAAATCTAAGGCTTTTTCTCGTGTCTGTAGATTAAATGACTTCAGGTCAAAGTCTAGACAGACGGGCCGCATTTTAACTGCAATCCAACCGCAAATTGCAGTTTGAATGCAGTTGACACGGCTCCAATAGAACTGCAGTCCGATTGCAGGGAAGCAATCTTTTGAACTCTCTATTTGTAAAAAAATTATTATGCTATTTAGCAAAAAATTATCCTTATGATGAAACCTTTCGATCGCTATAATAAAACTACAGGGTAATAATTTTTCTCGTTTAGCGGGTTCGATTACCAGTTCAAGCATGTAACTATTTAAAAATCTTTAAATGCAGTTTAATTTGTTTTTTAAATTAAAATAATGTCTTCTTTAAGTAAAATGTTCCATCTACAATATTTAGGGTAATTTCCCTCCATGTTGCAAAGCTGTGGGACGCCCTGTATATTCTTTGTATTTCCTTAAGCAGTAGAAACATTACCTCAGCCAGCAATCTGTCCAGACTGTCGGCCATGTCGTAGAAATAGCTGCTGGTCACTTGCTTCGACTCAGACTTGTGCAAGCAATCTCGCGCCATTTCCAACACCTGCACATCAAATAACACTTTAGAAACGATCACTAAAGTTTAAGTGTAAGTGGCAAAAACACAGAATGAGGGTAGATCGATGTCTGCGAAAAAATAAATAAACAATAAATAATGTTGGACAATCCACACAGCATCATCTAGCCCCAAGCTAGTTGGGGGTTCAATTCCCGCCTCAGGACAAATATTTGTGTGAGATGCGGATATTTGTTCAGGGTGTTCTGGTCTTTTTCTTCTGTATAGTCAAAAAAAATCTATCTATTATTCATATCAGTCATGAAGTGCCCATAACACAAGCTCTGCTTAGCTTGGGGCTAGATAATGCTGTCTGAATTGTCCAGCATTATTTATATATTAAAATATGTTACTGAAAGACCAAACCATGAAGTTTCAATTTATTTGGAAGAGTACATATTTGGTGATAGTTTACCTGTCTCTGTACGAATCTCTCGATGGGCGGCCGATCTGGTTTCTTATCTAATTCAGTCAGTTCGTCGATCAGCGCCCTCAATCTGGAGACAAAAGGAAAGTTTCAAAAAAGTAAAGTAAAGTAAAGTAAAGTAAAGTAAAGTAAAGTAAAGTAAAGTAAAGTAAAGTAAAGTAAAGTAAAGTAAAGTAAAGTAAAGTAAAGTAAAGTAAAGTAAAGTAAAGTAAAGTAAAGTAAAGTAAAGTAAAGTAAAGTAAAGTAAAGTAAAGTAAAGTAAAGTAAAGTAAAGTAAAGTAAAGTAAAGTAAAGTAAAGTAAAGTAAAGTAAAGTAAAGTAAAGTAAAGTAAAGTAAAGTAAAGTAAAGTAAAGTAAAGTAAAGTAAAGTAAAGTAAAGTAAAGTAAAGTAAAGTAAAGTAAAGTAAAGTAAAGTAAAGTAAAGTAAAGTATTATTTATTGCGTGAAATACATGTGTAAGTACAGAGGTGTTCTAGTATAAAATGTGATTCAATCTATTTCTACTGTTAAGTGTGCAATGTCTGATTTACAAAGTCATAATGATTTAAATTAAAATTAAGTACACAAGTTAATACAGAAAAATTAAATTTATTTTTAAATATTATGTGAAATTAGAAAAATAATATGGTCAGTTGTCAGTTGACAAGTGTACAAACATTGTTCCTAAATTGGGCCAGTGAATTAGAACTCTTAAATCACTGAACTTAGGTTCCTGACCTTTACAACTGTGAGATAGTAGTTAACCATCAGTACTTTATATTATTAAAGAATATTTATCACTTATACTTAACAGAATAAAACTATTACATAATAAATATTCACAAGACATGTAGAACTAGCGACTTAAATATTTTATAGCAATAATGATTGTAATAAATGCCTCTATTTGCATACATAGAAAAGTAATCATAAAAGGCTGTGTGGTGCCGGCATAGAATTTCACCACCCCAACTCTTCCCGTGGGTGTCGTAAGAGGCGACTAAGGGAAACACAGCGAGGGGCGGGCAGCTGCGTCTTCTGCAGAACAACTACACCGAACTGCGATCCCCAACCCGCATGCCAAGAGTGGGGATTATGGGCAATAACCCCAAATGATATAATGCCATCTATGGCGCTCATTAGGGGAGACCTAGAAGTCCAGCAGTGGATAGTTATAGGCTGATGATGATGATGAATCACAAATATATAGAAAAGTAGTCAAGAAAAACAATTTTACAGTAAGCCTTCATGATGCATCCGGATGTAAACAATACAGAACAGTATAAAGGTCTCACTTGTCGTCCATAGCGCGCTGCGCCGCCGGGAACCGGGATGCGAACAGTGAAGACATGGCGGTGACCGCGTCGTCCCTCGACCCCCCCGACCCCCCGGAACCCGAGCCGCCGCCAGATCTGGACGGTGAACTGAAATAAACAGATTTAGTAGAGTAAACAGAAGATGTGCAGCATTTTCTAGTGTAACAAAATAAAAAAAAAAATATGCTCAAACTACAAATCATTTTGGTTTTACGTTTGTATGGGAAATACATCCGTCACCGAAGCGGTAATAGCTAATTTATTTGCATGCCAGTAACACAAGCTTGTTACCGAAGACTCCTAGAACGCACTCGTCTATTACACACTCTGGGAGTTACGCGGGTGTTCATACATAGAATAGTGGTAACGGAAGCTGGTTACCTAAGACTTCTAGAACGCACTCGTCTATTACACACTCTGGGAGTTACGAGGGTGTTCATACATATAATAGTGGTAACGAAAGCTGGTTACCTAAGACGCCTAGAACGCACTCGTCTATTACACACTCTGAGAGTTACGCGGGTGTTCATAAATAGAATAGTGGTAATAAAAGCTGGTTACCTGAGACTGAACGCACTCGTCCATTACACACTCTGCGAGTTCAGCGGGTGTTCATACATAGAATAGTGGTAACAAAAGATATTTACCTCAGACTCCTAGAACGCACTCGCCTCGCTGGACTCTGCGAGGAGGCCGCGTTGCCGCTACCGCCGCTGTCCGAGAGAGAGGCCCAGTTGTTCATACCACTGCCTTGTGAACTGCTGTGGGTTTACAAGAGCACTATTATAGCGTACAGCGTATAGCGTTACAGAAACTATAAGTGTTTTTTTTTATTGAAATCTCGTTGGTTGTGAGCTTAGATCTTCCAAGAATAAATAATGCTGGACAAATCATAGAGCATTATCGAGTGCAATGTCAGTACGCATACAACACAGATTTGAACAAACTAGCATTACAATTTGCTAAACGGCATAATTTGTTTTTATTGAAAAGGTTTACAATCTCTGATGTGTGCAAAATCACGCGATATCCTGAAACTGACACTAGAGGAAGGATCTGTGGGACAAATAAAGACCCTTTTGTTCACAGAACACCTTTGATAAACGTCAATTTATTCGAGTTTTATGGGTTCAAATTTTGGCTCCTCTCGGGTGCCACCCGCCATATACAAAAGATATTCATGGCAACACTGCGGTGCCATCCGCACGGAATCGGTTAAGTTATAACTTTTCAAATATCTTTGATACATAACAATAAGCATGTATTTTTAAGAAATTTCAAAAGATTAGAACACATATCAGTATCTAAAATGTATAACTTAACATCTAACATGTAAAACCCTAGAATTACAATTATTTTTAAATCATTTAAATGTAGATGTTATGTGTATAACAGAATACTGGATTGTAAAAAATCAGTTACTTCCTTTTTATCCTAGCTATTGTTTCGCAAGTTCCTTTAAAAGAAACGCTGCTATACGTGGTGGCTCTCTAATTATAGTTAAAAATAGTCTTAAATATAAAGAAAGGAAAGTAAAACTCTCAATTGAAAGGACTATCTAACTTTCTTGTGTAGAACTGGAGCGGCATATCGAAGTACCTGTAAGCAAGTTATTATACGTCCTTTTTAAATCGGTTTCCCGCATTCACTTATTTAATAGTACCGGTATGACTGCCTAACCTCTGCGGCACAACCACCTTACGCTAGACAAACCTGGAACCATAAGTGCGTCGTGGGCATCAAATTGCCGTGTGGTGCCGGCATAGAATTGCACCACCCCAACTCTTCCCGTGGGTGTCGTAAGAGGCGACTAAGGGAAACACACCGAGGGCGGGCAGCAGCGCCCACTGTAGAACAATTCCACCGAACTGCGATCCCCAACCCGCATGCCCAGCGTGGGGATTATGGGCAATAACCCCCAAATGATGAATAATGCCACATATGGCGCTCATTAGGGGAGGCCTATGTCCAGCAGTGGACTATATAGGCTGATGTTGTTTGTTGTTGTTGTTGGGCATCAAAAGTGTAAACTTACTTGAGTGAGTTCTGGTGTTGATGGCAGTGGGGGCAGGGTGCGCGGGGCGCGGGGTCGCACGCGGCCGCGAGCAATCTCTCCTGTGACGAACACTGCGACTGCAACAAGGACGAGGCTCAGATTATCATAAGGGACGATGATCAGACTCAATAACTTTATTTCTCTAGGCGTACAAAACAAGCTCTTAGACAAGTCAAATTTCAAACAGATAATTATTAAAATAAGAAATAATTTGTTATTGATTTCTCTTCACTTCAATTTTTTGTCCACTATTGGAAGAAGTGAAAAAGAAACCAACTAGGGTACACAAGATTGATGTGTAAGGGCAATGTATACGCTTCTGCAACAAAAAATTAACGTGTAATGTATACAACAAAACTTCAAGTGAGTTGCAGGAATTACCTATAAATAAATTCAAACGGATTGTCAAAAATATTATTTGCCTAAAGGCTTACTTCTCGTCATCCATACCGCAATGTTTAAAAACGAAAGTTTTTAATCAGTGCGTCCTACCTGTTATGACCTACGGAGCTGAGACGTGGACACTCACGATAGGGTTGGTACACCAGTTCAAAGTCGCTTAGCGAGCTATGGAAAGAGCTATGCTCGGAGTTTCTCTGAAGGATAGGATTCGTAACGAATTCATCCGACAGAGAACTAAAGTCATCGACATAGCTCAGAGAATTAGCAAACTGAAGTGGCAGTGGGCCGGCCATATATCGCGAAGAACCGATAACCGCTGGGGTAAACGTGTTCTTGAGTGGAGACCGCGACTTGGTAAACGTAGTGTAGGACGCCCTCCGGCCAGGTGGGATGACGATCTGCGAAAGACTGCTGGCAGATGCTGGATGCGACAAGCCGAAGACAGGGCGCTATGGCGCTCATTAGGGGAGGCCTATGTCCAACAGTGGACTAACTCATAGGCTGATGATGATGATGATGATGAAGGCTTACTATAAAATATTAGGTCCTTACATATGAAATTGGCGTTTTTCGTACTGGCCACTTTAATCACAAATTTCTCCTCTTTGGAAGCGGATCCATCGCAAACCACGTCCGAGTTAGCTGCAGGCTGCGGTGTTAGTGATAAAACTGTTTTAATTCACTTGAAGCAAATTGGGAAGATTAAAAAGCTTGAAAGGTGGGTACCTCACGAATTGACTGAAGCAAACCGGCAAACGCGCGTCGACTGCTGCGTTACATTACTAAACCGGCACAATAATGAAGGTATTTTAAACCGAATCATTACCTGTGATGAAAAATGGGTTCTTTACGATAATCGGAAGCGCTCAGCGCAATGGTTGGATCCTGGCCAGCCAGCCAAATCCTGCCCCAAGCGAAAATTAACCCCAAAAAAGTTACTTGTAAGCGTTTGGTGGACTAGTGCCGGTATTGTTCATTACAGTTTTCTCAAATCTGGCCAGACTATTACGGCTGATGTCTATTGTCAGCAATTGCAAACCATGATGGAAAAGCTAGCGGCTAAACAACCTAGGCTGGTCAATCGCTCCACGCCACTGCTGCTTCACGACAACGCTAGACCACACACTGCGCAACAGACGGCTACTAAATTAGAAGAGCTTCAATTGGAAAGTCTAAGACATCCTCCGTACTCCCCGGACCTTGCTCCAACAGATTACCATTTTTTTCGAAATTTGGATAACTTCATGCAAGGGAAAAAATTCAAATCCGATGGGGCAGTCCAAATCGCCTTCAAAGATTTTATTGATTCCCGTCCGACTGGTTTTTTTAGTAAAGGGATCAATGAACTACCTATAAGATGGCAAAAGTGCATAGAAAATAATGGTTCATACTTTGATTAATTAAATATATTATATTAAAAAATATTCGACTTTTTGTTCCTCCCATACAAAACGCCAATTTCATATGTAAGGACCTAATATCAGATATTATACGATTATAGGTTTGGGACGAGGTTTGCTTCAACTCGAACTAACAACGTTACAAGGGTTGTTATGTTGTTAGTTTTCTTACAGACAATAAAGTCTTTAGTAACAAAGACAATAAATAACTGAATGAGAGCTAGTATTTACAATTGAAACAATTGAGCTAACTGCAGACTGTTGCAAACAAACTACAGGTAGCTGTGGTTAGTTGTTGTTCGCTTCTTTACTTTACCTTAAAAAGATTAATTTGAGTCAGAAACGATTAAATATCATTTTATCATAGATAATTAAAATAACGGTGAAAATTCACACTTCCTTTGAACTTAAAGCAGTAGCTACGTCATAATGATCACCGAAATTCACTGAATGCACAATCATATAAAATTTCATTGAAAAGGTGAAAACAACGCTTTATTGTATGATAATGGATTTCTAGTGGATTTCTTGGACTTCATTCAAAAGATAACATCGGATCAAGGTGAAACCTACCTTAGTGGTGTGAGAACAAAGTGTATTTTGTTTGCTGAGAGGTTTACTGCAATTTGCAATTGCCAGGAATTATATGATTCCGACGTAGATGTTTATTTTGAGTGGGTTTTGTTAGTCATCGTTGAGTATCTGATGTAATTTGAGAAGGAGCAAAATACGTTCGTTTTTCTTGCATTTCCTTTTATTCCTTAGAGACACAATTTATAAAATTCTTTACTAAACTCATCCGTCGCCGGAGCCTTAGGGTCAGCGCAGACAGAGAGGAGCGCAGCGGAGAGGATTTTTATAACGCACTCGAAAATCAACTTTAAAGTTATTAAAATAAAATGCATACATGCTTGAACCTAACAAAAAATCCTCGCGCGTCCTCGAAGATACGCGGAAAGCCCGCGCAGCGTCGAGTCTGCGCCCGCGTCGTACGCGTACTTTCAGTGTTTTGACTGGAGGGAATGTATGTTAGATTGGTAGCCCAGAGCAGCGGTTTACTCGCGCAGGCTCGCGAAGTCGCGCGCAAGCTCGAGCATACGAGAGCCGTTAAGAAAATGGCCGAGACCGCGCGAGGATTATTCCTCTCTGTCTGCGCTGACCCTTAATATTAATTAGTTTGATTTATTGCTTACCTATAAAGTCACAGTACAGGTAATACCAGTACTCTGAGTTTAAGCGCATTATCCATGGCTTATTCCCAGAGGTCAGGAAATCTTAGCTTCATACTGTGATTCCCAAGAGGTCCAAGATATTTTAAAAAAATAATATCTTTCCCAGCAGGTCCATGGCATTGTTTAGTACAGTTAGCGATAAAAGCTTCGATACCTTAGCACTATATTATTGCGACGCAGTTGGTTGAGGGTTCGCTTCCTGCCTCGGGTCAAATATTTGTAGGACGTCCAGATATTTATTCCGGGTATTCTAGTCGTTTTCTACGTATCATAAAAATATTTTGTATGAAGTTTATCAGTCACAAATAACACAAGCTCTGCGTAGCTTGGGGCTAGATAGTGCTGTGTGGGTGGTATCTAATGTACCTAAGTATTTTTTACATAAATGAGGACTCTTTCTCCAGTCAAATTGCACTGGATTATTAATAAAAAAAAGATCTTTCTAATGAAGCTACGCAGTCGCCTAAGTCTAAAACGGCTTGACTAATGACTTGATAATTTTTTTTTTTGCGTAGTATTCAAACAATTTTAATTTTTTATTCATTTTCCGCGCGCCTTGGTGTACGCGTGTGTAGGGTGAAATGGCTGTATGATTTTCGAGGATTTTTTTAAGAAGTAGATATTGATTAATTTTTTTCATAGTTTTGGACGCTTTTTATGCTGAACCTCTGGTTTCATGTATAAGACTGTTAACACTAAAGCCCTATATTATAAAGTAAGCAATACAATAATATATATTTTATAGATTTTATGGTTTTATAGTTAGGGAAATTAAGTATAGGGAAATTCATCCGTCCCGGAGCCTGAAGTAGATTTATCGCCCGCCTTCCGACCTAATATTAAAGTATTAATAGTCGGTCAAGTAAAACTGAAATTAAACTGTCATTTGACGTTAAAACTTTACAGCCAATTACAATTAATTGATAAAACAAATATGACAGAACATGACTATATAATCTTACTAGCGGTCCGCCCCGGCTTCGCACGGGTATTAAACAAAAATTTCAGTAATTTAATTATACACACAAACACGATGGGTTTCACATTTTAATACGGATCCCTTACTTTTTTTAACAGCTGTAACGGAACGTTTTTTTTTACAGTGCCATCTGTGGAAAATAGAGTGAGTTGATCTATCGAGTGACCACACTCGATAGATCAACTCACTCTATTTTCCACAGATGGCACTGTAAAAAAAAACGTTCCGTTACAATACCCTCCCCCCAAGGGAAGTTTCGACAAAAGGAGAAACAGCGCTGCCCTCAGCGCACTGCCTCAAGAAGCGGAACAACATGAGGTTCCTGAAACAACGTGACAAAAAAAAAATGTGTATAATAAAAATCTACTAAACAATAAACGACACTAAGCTCGCAAAATTTCACACAACACGACACAACTTAACATTTAGAAAAAAAAATAAAAATAAAAATCTTTCCTCACAGCAAAAACCAAACCAAGATGACAGCCAACGACCGGGACATATGTTCTACTAACTGATTATTTACCTACGGTCCAGGTATTTTTTTAAAAACCCAATACAATTTCATACTTTCCCTAGTTTTCTTCTAACTTTCATACTAGTAAGCATCAGTTTCTATTTCACTGCCTGCCACTTCTTACACACAAACCCCGAGAGATTACTCCTGTATACCAGTGCAACTCGAACCCCAATAAGTGGATATTGACACGCAATTCCACTGATATTTTTTTTTATCTGAAAGGCCAAGCCATTTCCATAACTACAGGAAGTGTATCTATAAACACCCTAAAACCTGAGTATAATTTTCGCTACTTACAAGAAGATCATTGCGTAAAAAAAATTCTTGATAGGCATACTGATGATGCAAGTAACTATCAAAGAACAAAAAAATAAACCCACCTGTTACAAGTGAATAAGTGATCATGTATAGACTACACGTAGTCTGAACAGAACAACAAAAAAAATATAACAAGAACTTAATCTATCATGCTAACAAAATTTGTCCATCCCATAACTCATATAATACATAAGGGAGGCATAAGATTTGCGTTGGATATGTTTCCAACAACAAGAAAATTTATTTAAATTTCAATTTTATATAGCGGAGAACACCACTAATAAAACAAGAGGAAAAGGAAAAAAAAACTACCTGCTAGGTCTCAAAGAACAAAAAAAAATATTTTTAAACCTTAATATCTTTGATGTGCCAAGTGCCAAGGTCTTTACCATTGTATCCTACCAATTGATACACCAAAGGTGATAACACTTTCTTCACAATGCATTTCTCATATTTGGGAGCCAATTTGGTTGCCTTATATTTTCCAGCATCACTTTGTATATATGTTTTCCGCCAGACTTCTTGTCCTTCGGTTAGTTTAACTTCACGCCTTCTTAAGTTGTAATGTTTAGCATTTGCTGCGTGTGCTTTTAAAATATTAGAGCGTACTTTTTCAAAAATCTCTTTCAAAGTTCCAAATTCCCCAGCATATTCTTCCCTAGGCATGGCAACTTCATAATCGCAGTCAGTTTCTTTATAAAATGATCCGTTTATTATAGGTTCTCTACCATGAACTAAAAAAAACGGGGTAAACCCCGTTGTCTCATTTACGGCACTGTTCAACGCAAACTGTATCTTAAATAGTTGTAGATCCCAAGTTCGATGATCATCTTTAACGTAAGATGAAACTGCTGTCATGACTGTTTTATTATATCTCTCGACGGTGTTTATCTGTGGCGTATATCTCGGTCCATAGTGTACTCGAGGAACCTTGTACTTCTCTAATAGACCCCTAAACTCTGATCCCGTGAATTGAACCCCATTGTCGGTAATTACGGTTTCAGGAATTCCATGAGCAAGAAACACATAGTTCTCCACCACTTTTGCCACGGCGGCACTTGTAGCACGTCTCAAAGGAAACAGCATAGTATATTTTGAAAAACAGCAAGTTATTACTAAAAGATGCATATAACCCGAACGAGATTTAGGCAAAGGGCCCACCAGATCCACTGATAACGCTTGAAAAGGTCTGTAAACTTGCTTCGGTTGTCCCATTAACCCTGGTGTGAGTGTTGTTTTATGTTTGTACGCCGAACATGTGGTACATTCTTTTACAAAGCTTTTTATGTCGCGATACATCCCTGGCCAATAATACCTCAGACTTACTCTGCGATGAGTTTTAAATACGCCAAAATGTGCTGAAGTAGGAGGTTCATGGTTCTCCAAGATAACTTTAATTCGACTTGACTTAGAAACAACTTCTTTCCAATCAAATTCCTGGGTGAGGGAATATTTCCCTTTGCAAAATCTATACAATTTACCATTTTCCACTCTGTAATTTGGATAGTTCATTGGAAATGCCGAACATCCATCTCTGATTTTCCTATACCATTCGTCTCTCTCGCCGTCCTCCGTCTGGGTACCTATTGCATCCACCGGTAAAAGTCGTGAGAGAGCATCTGGAACAACATTATCTTTGCCTTTCCTGTGCTCGATATTGAAGGAAAACTGAGATAAACGACAACCCCAACGAGCCAAACGTCCAGTTGGATTTTCAAGGTTCATGAACCATCTTAGAGAGGCATGGTCCGTTATAACAGTAAATGGTCTAGTGCCCAAATATGGTTCAAATTTTTCTACCGAAAACACTACCGCAAGTGCCTCCCTCTCGGTTGCACTATAATTGCGTTCGTTTTTATTTAAAGATCTACTAATATAGGCAATAGGATGGTCTTCCCCATCTACTTTTTGGGTTAACATACCACCTATACCATAACTGGAGGCGTCACAATGAACAGCAAAAGGTTTGTCAAAATCAGGGCATGCTAATACTGGTGCGGAAACTAAACAGTTTTTTAATGAGTTAAACGCTTCTTCGGCCGATGGGTTCCACTGGAATTTTATTTTAGAGCTGGTAAGGGCGTTCAATGGTGCTGCTATACTAGAAAAATTCCTTATAAATCTACGGTACCAAGAACACGTTCCCAAAAACATCTTTACTTCTTTCGAAGTTTTTGGTACTGGAAACTCTAAGATAGCTCGCACTTTATCAGGATCAGTCCTCAACCCAAACTCGTCAACTATATAACCTAAATATCTCAGAGATTTACGGAAGAATTTACTTTTTTCGAAATTTATAGTCAAGTTTGCACTTTCGATGCGTTTGTATAGTCGCTTTAGCAAAAGTAAGTGGGTCTCAAAGTCTTCTGCTACCACAATTATGTCATCAACATAGCAAAAAACCATCCCCTTGGTTACGTCGCTACAAAAAGGTGTTCCAAACAGCATGTCCATAAGACGCTGTTGGCGCGCTGGTGCTCCACACAAACCGAAAGGCATGACCTTGAACTGGAACAGCCCCCTCCCTGGAACCGTAAAACTTGTTTTTTCTTGGGACTGTTCATCTAATTTTATCTGCCAAAAACTAGACTTAAAATCTACTGAACTGATGTATTTCGCGTTCCTGAGGCTATCCAATATTTGTGGGATGTAAGGGATGGCATAAGCATCGCCCTTTGACACAGAATTTAATTTTCGACAATCGAGACAAAACCTCCATGTTCCGTCCGGTTTCGGCACCATAAGGACTGGGTTGTTCCACGGACTTTCGCTAGGAGTTATGACATCCAGTTCTAGCATCTTATCCACCTCCTTATGTAACTCTTTCGTCTTTTCCGGTGACATGGGGTAGGGTCTACATTTGATAGGTGGCGAATCGCCGGTGATTATTGTGTGTTCAATTAAATTCGTTCTCCCTAATCCCTTTGTTTCAAAGGAACAACCGTGGAACTGCTCTATTATCAAGTTTGCTAGCTCCTGTTGTTCGTGAGTTAAGTAATCAAACGACTTGATAAAATTTATTGGATTCTCTACCGATCCGCATTGTATAAAGTTTTTAGGTGCTTCTATGAGAGAAATACTTTTGAAAATTTCTGGCATTAATTTAAAACTTTTCCAAAAATCAACTCCGAATATCAAATCAGAAATTATCGATGGGATGACATAAAACTTTATAACTCTATTTACTCCTTTAAATGTAATAGGCAACGAAATAGTACCCAAGGTATAACACGTGGATCCATCAGCAACAGTAACCGTTGAATCATTAGAATTATCCAAACTATAACCCAGTTGAATGAAACGTTCATGAGCACCATTCCCAATGATGGAGATTGTGGCACCCGAATCAAGTAATCCGCAGACAGTAAGTTCAAGAATGTTCACGCTCAAATAAGGCCGTATATCATTAACATTTGGCTCAAATAAAACCGAAGTAACCGTGTTATTTTTAAAATATGATTTGACTTCGTCTAACCACTTAGAATTTTCCGAAAGATCGACCTCGTCTTTCAGCTTACGGTTATTTGAGCTTATTCGTTTTTTGACTTAGGCGATTCTTTACACTTCGGGCATGTTTTTGTTGTATAACCTAACTCCCCACACTTAAAACACAACAAACGTTTGTCCTTGCAATATTTAGTATCATGAGTATCAGTTTTACACCTAAGGCAATGCCTTTTAGTTTTTTGTTGTTGTTGAGTGTTTTTTCCTTTCCCTGATAACGACGGTGCAACAGCTGATACTGGCTTTGCTTGTTTACCTTTATAAGTGTATTCAGGATTTATGCTTGATTGTTTAGGAGGTTCGGTAAATAATCCGGTTAGCTGACTTCTCATTTCAATCTTCCTACATTTCTCCTTTAATTCAGCTACCGTGGTAAAGTCATGAAGTGCCAAAGGTATCGAAAACGCAGGCCTAATATTATGTAACAAAATTTCAACTTCTTCCGCCTCAGAAGGAGGACGTTTCAAGCGCGAGAACATTCCCATCATAATAGCAAAATATATGTGAATAGGTTCATCCTGACCTTGAGTACGGGAGCGGATTTCTCCCATTAGTCTATAATCATAATCAGCTGGCGAAAATTCCTCAACCAACAAATCGCATAACTCCTTCCACGATGAAACTTGGCCTTTTATACCCCTGAACCACAATAAGGACTGATCAACGAAGAAACAAAACGCCGATCTAAACAAGAGTTCATCGCTAATACCAAACGCTTTAGCGCGTTCATTGACCATTTCCAAGAAAGAGTGGACACTGGTACGGCCGTCAAACTTTATGTTCCATTTCAAAACGTTAACAACCCTCGAAGGACCCTCAATAATTGATTCCTTTATCTCATCAGAAGCTTGGCTCTCCGATGACTCTTCAGGTTTCTTTGCGATGAAGCTGTCCAAAGCTGCGAAGCAAGAATTTAATTGTTTTTGACATTGACTCGACACTTCATAACTAACACTGGCCGTAGAGAAAAAGCAAGCACCGTGCGCTATACATCCAACCTCTTGAATATGCGCACGGCTCAATTATTGAATTTTTCATGCGGATCCCTAACTTTTTTGAAAATATTAAAAATAGCCTATGATCATCACGGAAAAATTAGGATTCTAATGGTGAAAGAATTTTTCAAATTGGTCTAGTAGTTTCGGAGCCTATTCAATTCAAACAAACAAACAATCAAATCTTTCCTCTTTATAATATTAGCATAGATGTAAAATCTCTCAATTTAAAAACTCATTACTTTTTCAGTCATAACTTTTACCATCGTAAAGTTTGTATATTTCTTTAAATCGATTATAATTAATTGCAGCTGGCATTTTTATAGTGATAACTTTAAATCTTGTATTAAGAAATCTTGACTCGATCAATACTTTTTATTTATTAATTTATTAACTTCAGTAAGGTTTATCTATCTATACTAATATTATAAAGAGGAAAGATTTGATTGTTTGTTTGTTTGTATGTTTATTTGTTTGTTTGAATTGAATAGGCTCCGAAACTACTGGACCGATTTGAAAAATTCTTTCACCATTAGAATCCTGAATTTTCCGTGATGAACATAGGCTATAGAATATTTCAAAAAAAGTTAGCAGGGATCTGCATGAAAAATTCAATAATTAAACCGTGCGCTATATATTCAACCTCATTTTTATTATGGCTCCGCTGCTTGCTTTTTCTCTACGGCCAGTGTCAGTTATGTTATGAAGTGTCAATTGGTCGTCAATATGGAGTGTCGAGTCGATGTCAAAAACGCCAATTTGCTGCTAAATTCGTTAGGGATCAGTATGAAAACTGTGAAACCCAATGTGTTAGAGTGTATAATTTGAGAAAATTTTTGTTTAATACCCGTGCGAAGCCGGGGCGGTCCGCTAGTAGTAATATAATAAAGAAGAAAATTTGAATGTGTGTTTGGTTAAAAGGCTCCAAAACTACTGGACCGGTTTAGAACATTCTTTCATTATTACAATCCTACATTATCCCTGATGAACAGTCTATAGAATATTTTCAAAAATGTTTTTAAATAATGAAATCCGACGTGAATGTGTGAGTGTAAAGATTTATAGTTTTTGATATTTTTGTTAAATACCAGTCAAGACCGGGGCGGACTGTAGTGATATATGAAAGCGTAACTCAAGCATAGATTGATGTGATGACTGAGCCATTTTTGATAATGCGAACCTTAAGGCTCCGATGACGGATGAATGTACCATACAAACGTTATACCAAAATAATTTGTAATTTGAGCATATTTTCCACGCACTGCTATATTTGTATTAGAATACTATTTATATAGGTTCCTACCTAGTCTATTAGTCCTAGTCCTTAGTCTATTTAGTTTACAAACAGTTAAAATAATAAAAAAAATCCACATACGAGTAATTGATGAATCATCGTAATGAGGGCATTGATCCTGGACGTCATTAGATTTATTTGAAAAACTTCTTTGCTTATGCACATTTCCTAGTAATGCATGAGTAGTATTTTATTTCCTTATTGAAATATCCGTTTGCCTTTGTCGACCAATGATCAGGCACGGCGAGCTCCTGCGAGATCCTGCAAACTTATTGGATGTAAAGGACAATAATGATGATGATTTAAGGCTCCGGCGACTGATATACAAACGAAGTAGCAAAATGATTTGTTATTCAAGAATATTTTTTTTACCATGGTTTGCTATTATTTTCATTAGAATGATTATTATGCTCTATTTATAAATCGTTTTGGTACTACGTTTGTATGAGAAATTCGTCCGTCGCCGGAGCCTTAAGCCAGTAAGTTACTTTACTAAGTTATATTATACTAGCGGTCCGCCCCGGCTTCGTATTTAATAAAAAAAACAATCATCATGCGGAACCCTATTTTTTTTAAATATTTTCATCTAAGTTCATCAGCCTATGTTCATCACGGAAAATTTCGGATACTAATGATGACTGAATTTTTCAAATCGGTCCAGTAGTTTCGGAGCCTATTCAATTCAAACGAACGAACAAACAAACAATCAAATCTTTCCTCTTTATAATATTAGTATAGAAGTGTCATTAGCTTGTTTTATTTTGTTTACAAACAGTATAAATTGCTTAATGCAATCAGCACACGACTGCACTGTATGACCTGAGTGATAACCGCACTGTTTCACACATTTATGACCACTCCCTCAGATTATCAGAATCTCTACCTTGTTATTCGTGAAGTATTATCAGAAATCCGTCTACCAAGTCCGGTACAAACTGAGTAATCGATAAGCCGTAGAAGTAAAATCCTAACTTTGTTTTTTCTTCTTTATTCTAGCTTTTTAAACTGGGTATAGATAAGCCATAGAAGTAAAATCCTAACTTTGTTTTTTCTTCTTTATTCTAGTTTTTTAAACTGAGTATAGATAAGCCATAGAAGTAAAATCCTAAGTTGTTTTTACTTCTTCTAAAGTTTTTTATATCACCAAATTTTTTTCACAAAATACATATAAAATTATACAAGTGATACTGGGAATAGCACTTTGATTCTTTGTTCATTTCAAACTTTTTGAGGCTGAAGCCTTTACCTTGCCTTTACCTAGGTTGTTAGTTTTCGAGTGGAAACAAAACTCGTCCCAAAACTTTTTTATAGATCTGCTAGAAAATCTGGTACTTTATAGTAAGTCTTTTTCTTTGCAAAAAGGCTTACTAATATATCAGATTGTTTAATTCATTTTATAGACAATTTTTGCAACTCACTTGTTGTTGTAGAATCGAAGATTTTCTCTTCACAGTGTTAATAAGGTTTAAAATAGATACTTACTGACAAGCTAGAGCTGCCTGGTGTAGTGCCATAGCCGGATGATGGTAGGGACGCCACGGACCATCTGCGACCATCGCTGCAAGGGACAATCACCACTATTAGTAAAGCTTTACGTGCGCATTTTCTGCAATAGGTGATGCATTACTTGACTTTGGCGCACGATTAAGGGGTCGCAAAATGTTTGACTATGAGGGCTTTTCAATGAACCTTTAAAAAATTGGTTGCCAAAGAATAAGACAGATGGCGCTGTATGAAACTCAAGTGTGTTTATCCTAGTGGAAACAGTGGGAACGGAAAACTATTTCGTTGTTGACATTTGACTTTTGTGCAGCGCCATCTAGCGTCAAAGTAAACAGCGTGATAGTATTTTTAAAGATTGATCATTGAAAAGCCTTCATAGTTTTTATTTTGTGCTTTCAATTATTTTAAACTATTTTGTGTAAGGGCACTTTGTTTTCTTTTAAAGAACTACGGTTGATTTTAGTAACCAGGATGATTTACTTTTTAATCAATCATTTGACACAGTGTCTGTCAAAAACCTATATTCGGTTGACATAAGATGCCCGGGGCGTTCAGCCCGCATCTTATTATTATTTTTTATTTATCTTATGAACATTATGCAGTTTGTTACATTTCAGTTTATAAATATGATACTTACACATCCTTAGTTTTCCTGATGTTAGACATGTAAACACACCAAACCCAATAAAATAACTAATACGGAAAACTGCAATCAAAAGTACATTTAGATTTTATTTCGATTTGTCATTCCTTGATCCATAAACTTGATTGGATTTATTATAAGTTCATTTACAGTATATCAAGGGTGATTTCGTTTGTCAAAGAATATAATAACCATGTAGTACGCGTCAAATCGTTTTTCATTACTATTTATGCTATGCTATACGTTATGGATGTGTAGCGAAACTCCCAGACATCACATTTAGAAGTAAACTTGGGGGCCCATGCCATACAAATGGGCGCATGTGGTCCCCGCCTTCACTCAAGCAATTACATCTAGGCAGCAGGGAATTATGCCCATACTACATCCTATCCTATGGAAGATTCGTGGGCCCCACGCCACGTCCTATAGGAGGTCCATGTGCCGTGCGGTGCCGAGGTGCAATAACCCCCAAATGATACTGCCATCTATGGCGCTCATTAGGGAAGTCTAGCAGTGGACTTTTATAGGCTGATGTTGTGGTTGTTGTTGGGCCTAATAAACCAACAACATTCAAACTGAAATTTTAGTAACTTACAGTTCTTTGCCACGCTTCACGCTGGAGGACAGAAGCGCGTGGTGCAGGGGGTGGGCGTGATGCGCGTGCGGCCATCGGGGGCCCTCCGCGGGGGACAGGGGGCCCGTGCCGGGGGAACTGCAGCGCCCTGACCCCACCTGGAATAATACGTACTTTAGATATCATGTGAAGATTGTGAAAGTAACTTTTATCTAGAAAGAAAAGTTACAGTTATTAAGACAATACGACAGTTAATATAATTTTATACATAGATAAATATCTATTTCCTAAGAATGTAAGCCGTCACCAGAAGGCAGAGTCCCCTGAATGCTAGCAGCATTGTCACGTTGGATGGCGATGCTAATTCGTTGACCGAAATACCAGAATAAGACCAGCTTTCCGATCACCTATGGGCGTGCGGTCATGTTGTCTTCTATATTGTGTGTGCACCAGGAACCTTGGTTTCCACCCCAAACGGCACCAATAATAAGGAACCTCGCTCAAGATCAGCGTATTTTCGCCGCTAGACGTCGTCCAATGTTACAATATAATAAGTAATTAAAATATGAAACAATGAATTATTTACAATTATCCCTTTATGATTATTTTCTCCTCTAATTCCAATGTATGAAAACTTGAACATCCAACTACAGTCTAACAAATCTAATATAAGACCATCATTGTTTTCCTATATCTATGCTAATATGCTAACAGAAAATATTTAATTTCATTGTATTCGTAAATGTCTGTTGTAACAAATAATTTTCTATCAACAAAAAAAATACCAAGATGGTTAACAGCACTGCCTAGTTACAAAAACAAGGTCTATGCCACGGAGGTCGTCACACCCATGCCGAATTCATGGCACATGCACGACCAGATATATAAAAACCTAATCGATAGAACCAATCAGTCGTGATGACTGGTTTCTAGACGCTCATTACATAGTTCTTACGTCGTTTCATGAGAGACGTGATATGTGTCTTCTAGATGTTCGCGCGTGGAATCCTTCTTAATGCGACAATACAATACAATACAAATATTCTTTATTGCACACCAAATAAAACGAAGATACAGGAAAGGAAACGACAAATACAAAGAAGTGTATGTGGGCGGCCTTATCGCTATGAGCGATCTCTTCCAGGCAACCTTTGGATGGACAAGGAGTAATTCAACAAGTATACACGGTGTAACAAAATATGTGTACTAAGCGAAAGGGGGTGAATTTCCAACCCCCAGAGGACCAACTTTTGTTCCACGACTTTTCGAATTTCGATCGGTATTTTGGAAAAAACTACATCAAAGTTTCAACGTGGACAGCTGATTTTTTACGAAGTGACAACCCTAAAGGCAGCGGTTTCTTGTACCTGTGACAATGACGTCAGTATGGGCTATAGATGGCTATAGATGTAGAGTAATAGATAGGTAGATAGATAGATTAGGTAGTCTCCCGCCCCGCCATAGCTGAACTCTACGAAGATAAATACCTACCTAACTGCAGTGGTAGTAGGTATGTATAGGCTACCCAGATAAGGAAATAAAAGAGGGAAAAAAAATAAAAAAATAGTATTATTAAAATAGGAATTTTTAATTTTCTACCCCCCACAACTGATCACCATTGGGGTCTGAAACCTCCCCCTTCGGCTTAGTACACATATTTTGTTACACCTTGTAGACAGGGTGTGGCGTTTTATCCGAATTTACATGATGACATATGTATATTATATGCGAGGAATGTTCCAAGATTGCGGTGATTTGAGAGACGTGAACTCTGTGTTTTCTAGATCTTTGCGTGACCTTCTTAATGAGACTGTGGTCAAAGGAATCATCCAGGATTGTGGTGATTGTGGTAAACGTATCCAGTCACATCGTCTTTGTTCTCATACTAGCGGTCCGCCCCGGCTTCGCACGGCAATTTAACAAAAATTGAATTTTTCATGCGGATCATAGAATATGACCAGAACCCACGAAGCAAATATCAGCAGATGTACAAACATTACACAGAACCCGCAACCTGCGCAGGCGGACCTTCGCCCACCGCACCGCAGAGGTCGTCATATTTACCGTAGTTATTCCGTCGTAGTTTTTTATGTGGAGATTGCTCCACATAAAAAACTACGACGGAAAAATCTTATTTGCAAGAAACAAACTTTCTTTACTTCAGTCGCCCATCGTATTAAATCACAAAAACGTTAAAGTTTTCAAGCCCCTTTCTTCCAAATTTGCTCATAAAAAGCAAAACTACAGTACATCAAGTGCAGATGATACAAAATCTCAAAAAAGTCAAAGTTTTTTCGTCTAAATTTGCGACTACGGATTCTTTACCCGACTTCAAGCAAGTTGAGTATACCCATAAAAAGCAAACTCGTCGTTTATCAGATCAAACTGGACGAGTTGGGCTAAACTAACTTCACCATTACACATCACCTTGACGCGGATCTTTGACATAGTGAGTCATCGCACCATATACCGCTAGGCTTAGGGTTGAACCGTTACTTTGTTGCAACTAGCCGTCCGCACCGGCTTCGCACGGGTATTAAACATACATTTCAAAAATTATAAATATTTACTCACGGTGGGTTACATTATTGAACTTTTTGAAAATATTCTATTGCCTCTTTGATTTTGTTCATCACATCAGGGATAATGAATGATTCTAATGTTGAAAGATTTTTTTCAAATCGGTCCAGTAGATTTGGAGCCTATTCAATTCAAATATACAAACAAATAAAAAGGAGAGATTTGAGTGATGCCCCGTTCAACCCAAGATTTTTCTACCCAATAGGTATTTTGCTCCGTTACCCAAAACATTTGATTTGAGTTCCCCTCTCTACCCACTCATACATATTTCAAATTTCTATTTTTTAAAATTTGATTGTTAATCATATCTCTTCTTTTATAATATTGTTACTATCAAAAGGAAAGGAGTTTAGGTTAATGTTTATAGTAAGTTGTGTTATTTTAAATTTTATGATGGAATATTAAATTCCAAATATAATAGAGTGAAGTTATCCGAAAATTTTTACGTATATTTCCTTAGACGGAGAGAGCAGGGAGCAGATGAGAATAATTCAAAAAGAGTGACACAATAGTCTGAATATTCGCGGTGGGACGTTTTAGGTAGATAAACAAAAATAGCAACAGTTATATTTTTTTTCATTTCATTCCAAATTCAAATCAATACAACATTCGAATAAAAACGAGTCAGATTCGTGTATTGATTTACGTCCGTTTTCATAAATAACTTTACGCGTGGCAACCATAAACTCGCGGACTCGGCATGCGGCATGCCGTATTTGTTATTGTTTTTATGAGAACGCTTTTAATCCAGTTCTTATGAACAGTGTTTTCTAACGTCAGTTTAAGTTCTCATTGTGATTCAGACGATATGCTTGGGAAATAAGGATGATCTACATGGCATGTAAAGTTGTACTGGCAGCTTTCCGCGCCGTGAGTTGCCAGTATTTGACCGCAATTGAGATTTTTATTTCATTGTTCATTTATTTCCTCAAACAATTTATATTGTGCCGATAATTTTTATGTATGCATAACTATTGCGTTGATTAAATTAATAAATATCAATTAATTCTAGTGTCCTTTTATGGGAGTATAATGTAAGTTATGTATATACAGTGTCTGGTAATAATTAATGGATAACCCCGCAGGTACTTGTGACAGCAGCGGTTACTAAGTAAAAGTAAAAAAAATGTTAAGAAAAAATTAAGTACCTACGAAGTTTGATACATTGATCATAATTATTAGTCACTACGGCTACAAATTCTAATACCGAATTGATTTTCTCTGGAAATAACCGTGAAGGCATTTCTATCGCGCATTACAAAATATATTATATTATATAATAACCTGGTCGTGTAAGGCCGATCGCAATATTTCTTCCCCCTAGCACAGGGGTAGCAAATAGAGAGAAATGACGTCATTTTGTCATAGAATGCGTTTAATTATAAGAACTTCATTCTAGCAGTTACTGAGTAAAAACGTGTCTTGTCTACAAATCATCAAAAGAAGACGTCGAAGATGTTTGTTTTGCCTATCTAAATCTAATAAACTTTCTTTATAAAATGAATAGGATAACTTTCGACCTACCATTAGTTAAATCACGTAACTTTGTTGTTGTTAACATGTAATAGGTTTTACATACTTTCCATGGCATTTGCATATAAAACCGGTTTTTAATTAAAACACGTGATTCTTCCTTATAAAGTCATAACATGTTGAATTCAAATTTCCATTTATAGTTTTCTTTTTATATTACTGCCGGAAGACGCGGCTTGTATTCTGTCTCCATTGCGTGAAGCATGAAAAGATGATCAATGAAAGATACTTTATTACAATAAAGAATAACAATGAGATAAAGTGAATTGGAAGAAAATTTCAACAAAAGCAACAAATATACATAGTTTAATTTCATGTCGCGAGCTACCAGGTCTTTTTGTCTTCCAGATAAATAAATAACAAATAAATAATGCTGGACAATCAACAACACTCTATCTAGTAAGCTTCTTAGAGTGTTTAGGAGTCTATCTATACTAATATTATAAAGAGGAAAGATTTGATAGTTAGTTTGTTTGTATGTTTGTATGTTTGTTTGAATTGAATAGGCTCCGAAACTACTGGACCGAGTTAAAAAATTCTTTCACCATTAGAATCCTTAATTTTCCGTGATGAACATAGGCTATATAATATTTTCAAAAAAGTTAGGGATCCGCATGAAAAATTCAATAATTGAACCGTGGGCTGTATATTCAACCTCTTTTTCTATTATGGCGCGTCAGAATAGAAAAAGAGGTTGTATAGCGCACGGTGCTTGCTTTTTCTCTACGGCCAGTGTCAGTTTTGGAATGTCGAGTCAATGTCAAAAACCCCAATGCTGTTAAAAAAAGTAAAGATCCGTATGAAAACTGTGAAACCCATCGTTTTAGTGTGTATAATTTCTGAAATTTTTGTTTAATACCCGTGCGAAGCCGGGGCGGGCCGCTAGTTTTCAATAAAGCTTGCAGTAGGTACCTAGATCAATACTATTCTAATACAAATAAAAGCAGAACATGGTGAAAATATGCTCAAATTACAAATCATTTTGTTATTACGTTTGTTTGGGAAATTCGATGTAGCCGGAGCCTTAAGGATCTGCCACTTCAGATAATAACTTAATAAGGTGCAAATAAATAAAATACGTATAAAATAATCCTAAGGCAAACAAATATAATTTCTGGTCCCACTGGCACTACAAACGACTCTGCTCTGACAAACCAAAGAGTAGAAAATAATGTAATCTTTAGAGTTAGCGAAGGTGAACAGTTGTACCTACATTTATATTCATTATATGTATACATCGTGACATATCCAAGGCTATTACATAACTCTAGCTGACAACTTCAATGGTATTGCATGTACAGTCAGCTTCTCCAACATGTGAAGTAGTGTTGGCTGGTAGAAAATCAAGTTGTCAGTTGCAAAGTTACATGTACTTGTAAGAAATTGCTTGTAATATTATATATTTTGTTTTAATTTAGATATAAGATGATACTTATTATTTTTTGTGAATGTTTGTCATATGTATGTAGCAGTACAGTCAAAGCCTAAATCTTCATTCATTCAAGAGCCCGTACTCATGATAGGAATAAATGAAGACTACTACAACGATTTTAATTTCAGCGAGTACAAACTCGTAAAAAAATCAAAAATCGTAGTTTTTGATTAGTTTTCCTACAAAATGATAGGTGAAGTGGTCCGAGAAAAAGCTTTCCGGTGGCGGACGTCTACTCGACTTGTTAGGTTCACTACCATAGCTCCTTGATCTGATGAATGTGTTAAAAGAAAAATTAAAAAGTCTAACTAGGTCCATGATAGCTCCTTGATGACCTCGGTTGTGCATTGCTGTGATTATATTATTTATATGCCTTATGCAGTGCTGCTTAAAACGCAGAAGATTCTGGAGGCTGGATTCCCGCTACAAAGAAAATTTTAGTTGTTTCTATGTGAAAAAAAAATATATATCTGTGTACTTGTATATTATTGTGTATATCAGTTATCTAGTACCCACATTTAGCCTACAGTTATCTAGGAACACAAGATCTGCTTAGCTTGGGGCTAGAAAATACTGTGAATCGTGAATCAAAGGTTTTTTTGGGTTGGCAACCCTACTAGCAACAGCTGATCGCAAATGTTTCCTACGAATTTAATCTAAAATAATTGTTTTTACGTAGATTTATAGAGCCCTTTCCGATTTCATCGCATATTCCCATCATAAAACAACTGTTCAAATATATAATAGCTTTCTAAGTCGTGTTATTTGTGCGTTTTTGGCCATCGGTAAACCGTCGTTTTCGGTTAGAAGTTTTGCTGGCTTGTGTTTTGAGGTGTTTTGTGCTTACTTGTGCCCTATTCTCGTGTGAAGGAATACTATTTCCAACAAAGTTAACATCTATAAAGTCACGTAAGTCCATACAAACCTTTTCAAGACATAACCTAGACATTGAAAATTCTGCCTTTCAGTATCTTGTTTACTTGTGTATTTACAAGTCCCACTCACTCATCCATAATGATGACTCGTAAAGCCGACAAGATGCACCAGGTTTTACTGGAATTAAAGTCCGCTAAGAGGCAGATTGGTCAATTAGAAGCTGAATTAGTTGAGAATGAAAATATTCTCTTAGAAGCTTTAGATAATAATAAAAAGATTAAAAATGAAATGTCTGCGTTGCATTCTCAGTATGCTTACATTACCGAGGAACGGGATAGGCTTCAGTTATTAGTAGATAGGCTCGATCAAACATGTGGCATTGAGTTTGAGTCCGTCCTGCAAAAAACTTCGGTGCTGGAGAAACAGCTGTGTGACGCCCACCAACACATCACCCAGCTGGAGAATGCGGCCGACAGCTCTGCCACCGCGAAAACACAAAGTTTGTTTGATGAGTTGATATCCGCTGGGTCAGGCTCGGGCCAAGTTTCTGTTGCAGGCTGCAACTTACACACTATGCAAACAATTGACCTAACTAAAGATGACTCAGTGTGTAATGTGGAGGCCAGCAGCAAAAACTACAAACGCAATATTAGTAAAACTAAGTTAAAAAAATATGTTAAAATAAATAAGTTTGTAAAAAAAACTGAAAAACTTCTTAAAAACCAAAAAAATGCAGTATCTAAACTCAAATGTAAGAGAAAAGTTCTCAATAAATTAGAGCTTTGTACATTAAAACTAAATTATAATCAGACCCAATATGAGGCTGAAATGCTGGACCTGAGATGTAAACTTGGCCAGGCTGAGCACTCCCTAGAACACTACATAAGTCTTTATGACCGCACTACTGAACAGACAAGGGAACTCAATCTGGCCATGGATGCACTGCTCAGGAGCCAGGTGAGTCTGGAGGGCAGGGTTCTGGAGGGCTGCAGCTGCTGTAACCCAGGCCCAATCTGTGACCACTCAGGTCCGGACAGCACTGTGTCAGCTGTAGCCCATCTGGATCTCAGCACTTTATACTCAGGTATCCAAACCATCATGTTCTGCGATGAAATTGGAAAAAATATGGGTCAGTTCTTAAATATGAGTATGGAACATCCTCTAGTAAATAATTGTTTTCCAAATTCTAACTTGCATTATATTATGCAAAATATTGATAATTACACTTTTAAAAGTAACTCTAATCTGATAATTTGCATTGGAAATAGGGGTAATGTGAACAAATCTGACCTAATCAGGTATATGGATAAACTGTGTTCTTTAAACTTAAAAGAAATTGTGATGTTCACATTCCCTTACAGCGACAGCTTGCCACAATCAGAAAACAACCTTAGATATAAGCTAAATATGATGTTGCACACTATTTCAAGCAACAATAATAATGTACATGTGATTGACACTAACAATATTGTTAGTAAAAAATATTATTTGACTCAAGGTAATTATTACCTATCAAATTTTTATAAAAGACAGATAGCAATTTCGCTATCCTATTATTTTAAAACCACAGCCAAAAACTTGGCTATAAAAAATGCTTCTTTTGAGCATTCTTTTAATTTCACAAACAATACCTTGGAAGTTATTCCAAGTCATTTAAATTAGAAATAACGACAATAGAGGAAGTCTCTAGCCCTATAAAGTCAAATATTATTAATCACAAGAAAAAACAAGGAAAACAAAATTGTAAAATAAATGCAAAGTTTACCAACTTGGTGCACCAAAATATTCAAGGTTTGAGAAGTAAATTATTAGAATTAGAATTATACATGAACTCATTTGATATTGACATCATCTGCTTAACAGAACATTGGCTAAAAAGCTATGAGATCATGTTTAGCTTTAGTAACCATCAGGTTGGTAGTTCTTTTTGCAGATCACATGCTATTCGTGGAGGCTCTTTAATATTACTAAATAAACTTATAAAATTTAAAGAACGTAAAGACATAGTTTGTTTATCGGTTGAAAGCCACATTGAAGTAGCATGTGTTGAGTTGGAGCAATCTATTGTAGTAAGCGTATACACCCCACCATCAGCCTCTTTTGAAATATTTGAAAAAATTATGGATGACATCTTATATAAAATATCAAAATCAACCAAAAATCTCATAGTATGTGGAGACTTTAATATTAATCTTTTAGAAGTGTACTCCTTAAGTAGTAGATTAATTAACTTATTTAACTCTTATAATCTAAAGCCACTATTTTTGGAACCTACTAGAATAACTGAAACTTCAGCAAAATGTATAGATAATATGTTTGTTTGCTTAAATGATAAAATTGTTAGTAAAAATGTAATAAGCAACTTAAAATCAGACCACTTAGGTCAAATAATCAAATTACAAATTCAAGTTAAAAATAATAATGTACAAAAAAAAATAACATACATACCTGTGACCACAAGTCGATTTGAGCGGTTGAAATTGGATTGGGATTCTAAACCACCACCTTGTTACTCGTATAACAGCCCTAATGAGTCATATTGCAGTTTTTTTAACAAATTCACCACTGCATTCAATTCAATATTCACACCCAAGTCGATTGTGGTCTCAGAAAAACTTAACTTTAGTGAGTGGGCAACAGTAGGTATACATAAGAGTAGGCAAACTTTGTATGAACTGTATAATGAAAAACAATACAATTTTAGTCTTGAGTTCAAAGAAAAAGTAAAAAACTACTCAAAAATGTTCAGAAAAGTTTGTCAACTGGCAAAATCAAATTATATAAGCTCGAAAATCAGAAATAGTGAAAATGTAATAAAATCGACATGGAAAATAATAAATAGTGAGACTGGAAAAGTCAGTACTTACGATAATGATTATAACTTAAAGATTAATGATTGCTCAGTCCAAAATGATGTTGACGTAGCCCAAGCATTTGAAAACTTTTTTACTGACATTCCAATTTTTACTACAAAGTGCTTAAACTCATCTCAAGTTATCGCTGAGTCTTTGCTTATAGAAAATGTACCCAAATGCAAAAATAAATTTAATTTCAATCATGTCAATGAAACTGATATTAAAAAAGCTTTTAGTCTATTAAATGTAAAAAAAACTGCAGATCTCTGGGGCATTTCTGTTAGACTTATTAAACCATTGATTGATACTCTTGCACCAGATCTAGCTTTTATATTCAATGAATCCATTGACTGTGGCATATTTCCTGATCTAATGAAGCATAGTAAAATAATTCCATTGTTTAAATCGGGTAGTAGGTCTGACCCCACTAACTTTAGACCAATATCAGTATTGCCAACGTTCAGCAAAGTTTTTGAAAAACTTATTTTACATCAATTGCTTAGGCATTTCGATGGCAATGACCTGCTTCACTGTAAGCAATTTGGGTTTACTCGCGGCAGGTCTACCACTGATGCTGGTGTAGAGTTGGTATCGCATATTTTTGATGCTTGGGAGAAGTCGCAAGATGCTTTAGGCGTTTTTTGCGACTTGTCAAAAGCATTTGATTGTGTACACCATGTAACATTAATCAGGAAACTACATCATTATGGAATAAAAGACAACTCTTTGGATCTTCTTACTTCATACTTGTGTGACAGGATACAAAGAGTTGACATAAATGGGGAACGGTCTTCGGGATCTGTAGTTACAATGGGTGTACCGCAGGGATCTATCCTCGGTCCTTTCCTATTTCTTGTTTATATTAACGACCTCCCTCATCTCGTTAAGAATAATCACGAGATTGTATTGTTTGCTGATGATACTTCACTAATTTTTAAAATGAAACGTCATAATACAAATTTCGACGATGTGAATAATGCAATCTCAAAAGTAGTCAATTGGTTTAGTGTCAATAATCTTCTGCTTAATGAAACCAAAACGAAATGTATTAGATTTATTCTACCCAATGTAAAACAAGTTAAGGCCGATGTAAAGGTAAAAGAGGAATCTTTAGAAATAGTAGAAAGTACTGTATTTTTAGGAATAACTTTAGATAGTAAACTTCAATGGGGCTCACACATAGATAAGCTATCGAAGAGACTTAGTTCTGCAGCGTATGCAGTCAAAAAAATCCGTCATCTTACAGACGTTGATACTTCTAGACTAGTCTATTTCAGCTACTTCCATAGTATTATGTCTTATGGCATACTGCTGTGGGGGAACGCTGCAGATATTAACACCATATTTGTGCTGCAGAAGAGGGCTATTCGTGCAATCTATAATATGGGTCCCAGAGAATCCTTGCGTGAAAAATTCAAAGAAATAAACATAATGACAGTAACATGTCAATATATTTATGAAAATTTGATGTACACTCATAAAAATATCAATAAGTTCATAAAAAATAGCGATATACATAATTTAAATACTAGAAATAAGAACAAACTGGCTGTGCCCACTACTAGGCTACGTAAGATTAATGTATCTTTTAAAGGGCAATGTATACGCTTCTACAACAAAATTCCAAGTGAGTTGCAAAAATTATCTATAAATAAATTCAAACGGATTGTCAAAAATATACTTTGCAAAAAAGCTTACTATAAAATATCAGATTATCTAGACGACAAAAAAGTTTGGGACGAGTTATGCTCCAACTCTAAAACTAACAATCTAACAAGGTAAAGGTTTCTTGTTCGCTTCTTTACTTTACCTAAAAAAGATTGAAGTGAACAATTAATCAAAGTGATCACTTTATTTCCCATTTTTATTTCTTATTTAACTTGTATTTTGTGACGTGTCCAAGTGTCCTGTAAGGTCTTAAGGAAATAAAGCACTTTGATTTTGATTTTGATTTTGAATCGTCCAGCATTATTGTTTATTTATTTGTTCCGGATGGAGGTTATTTTAAGTGAGTAAAGTAACTAATTATTTACATAAACGACAGTATTTGTCGTACCTATATGTAATCACTATATTTAAAATCCACAAGTTGTTTTATTTTGGCTAGAATCGACTAACTAGATGAAGCTGCCTTAAAAAAACCTTTAAAGTTGACTGTACAGTGTACAATCGCGTTCAGTCTGCCAATATGCGTTCTAAATGTCAGGTAACTGAAGTAGGCACATCTTAGTGCATCTGACAGTACCTTTACATGCAGATATTGAAAGAGTTACCAATTATTGATAAGGCCAGCTGCAGACAGGCGATTGTCGATCTAAGAGTTGTTTATTGCTTTGCTGTTTTGTTCATTGTTGTCTGGATGTTAGGGATGGAAATGCTGCGTGATTTAGATCGCGCAAGATAGATAACCTCAAAGTAAGAGAATAGTTTGTGTGAGAAGAAAACTACTCTAATATATTTAACCAACAATACATATTTGGAATAACATGATCGCTAGGCTTTCTAAGTTGATCATGACAAAATAAATGCAATTTACTTCCTTTTTAACCGACTTGTAAGAAAATGAGGAGGTTCTGTGTTCTGCTGTGTGTTTTATAGTGATTAGGTTCGCTGATTATTTTGGACCGAGCTTCTATTTCGGCCTATCCCGAGAGCATGGACATTAATTATTTAGATTTCATATTTCAATGAGTTTATTTCTATAGGCTTAGAAAATAAGCACTTAGACAAGTCAAATTTCATTAATTTCATTTTATAATAAAAGAAATAGGAATTTATTGAAATGTTATTGAAATTGAATGATATATAGGTACCTGATAAAATAATAATAAACAACTTTGTTTATTTTTCAGATAACACACATCCATAACTTAGTAAAAAATCTCAGACTTCATAAACAGTAAGTTTTAATAATACCTTGTTAGGTACAGTACAGATTAGTGTCATAACAAGGACTGAAACCGCAAAATGGTTACGAGTATTACTCAAGCGATATTATGTTACTGCACCGCCAAGGACGTTGATAATGTCATCTTGTTACTGTGAAAACTCTAGAATGCGGCCACACTAGCTTCTGCCGGTGGTTTTGGTCGTTTCTCCGGCTAGATGATTCTGCGTTATAAGAAACCTTAAGGCTCCGGCGACACGGATGAATTTCCCAGATATATACAAACGTAGGTAATACCAAATAGTTCCTACTACCATAAATATTATTTTACCTTAACGATGACGGAACCCCAACTCTTCCCGTGGGTGTCGTAAGAGGCGACTAAGAGAAACACACATCGGGAGGCGGGCAGTGGCGCCCTCTGCAGAACAACTCCACCGAACTGCGATCCCCAACCCGCATGCTCAGCGTGGGGATTATGGTCAATAACCCCCAAATGTTGAATAATGCCATCTATGGTGCTCATTAGGGGAGGCCTATGTCTGATATTGTTGCTGTTGTTGTTGTTGATGATGACGGAATGATGATGATAATAAGTCCCTAGAATGTTCTGCCTGATAGCCATCTTGACTAAATACTCGCATTTACGAGTCAAGACAGCTGTGATAAGACATACGGTCTTGTTCTCTCTGTGAGAGAGATGTCAGTCAGGGGTCGAAATAAGACCTAGTAATCACTCTAGCTTATATTTTTGGGATTTTATTAAATTTTCTAGAGATTACTCCGAATACGAGGGCTTACCTACGCACTCATCATCATCATCATCATCATCATCAGCCTATGTTAGTCCACTGTTGGACATAGGCCTCCCCTAATGAGCGCCATAGCGCCCTGTCTTCGGCTTGTCGCATCCAGCATCTGCCAGCAGTCTTTCGCAGATCGTCATCCCACCTGGTCGGAGGGCGTCCTACACTACGTTTACCGAGTCGCGGTCTCCACTCAAGAACACGTTTACCCCAGCGGTTATCGGTTCTTCGCGAAATATGGCCGGCCCACTGCCACTTCAGTTGGCTAATTCTCTGAGCTATGTCGATGACTTTAGTTCTCTGTCGGATGTATTCGTTACGAATCCTATCCTTCAGAGAAACTCCGAGCATAGCTCTTTCCATAGCGCGCTGAGCGACTTTGAACTGGTGGACCAACCCTATCGTGAGTGTCCACGTCTCAGCTCCGTAGGTCATGACTGGTAGGACGCACTGATTAAAAACTTTCGTTTTCAAACATTGCGGTATGGATGACGAGAAGACTCGACGTAGTTTTCCGAACGCTGCCCAGCCTAGCTGGATCCTCCTCTTGGCTTCCTTCTCGAAATTGTTTTTACCCAACTGCAAAATCTGCCCGAGGTAAGTGTACTCAGAAACAATTTCGAGAAGGTGGCCATGTACGATCACCGGTCTTGGATCAATGTGGGCATTGATCATGACTTTGGTTTTATCCAAATTCATGCCAAGACCGATACATCGGGAGGCTGAAGCTAGACTGTCCAGCATCCGGTTCAGCTCCTCTAGCGACTCCGCCATTAAGACTATGTAATCAGCGAATCGCAGGTGTGAGATGTAGTCGCCGTTTATGTTGATGCCCTTGTCTTTCCAGTCCAGCGTCTTAAACATATCTTCCAACGCGCTCGTGAACAGTTTCGGGGATATGACATCCCCCTGCCTCACTCCTCTGCGCAGTTGGATCGGTTTAGTCTGCTGGTCCTGTACTCGGACACTCATCGTAGCGGCTTCGTAGAGACATCTCAGCACCTCGATATAACGATAGTCTACTTGGCATCGCTGTAAGGATTGTAGAACAGCCCAGGTTTCAACGGAGTCAAAAGCCTTCTCATAGTCCACAAAAGCCAGACACAGGGGCTGATTATACTCTTCGGACTTCTGTATAATCTGCCTCACTGTGTGAATGTGGTCTATGGTACCATATCCTCCGCGAAACCCAGCCTGCTCCGGTGGCTGAAACTCGTCGAGTCTCCTGGCGAGACGGTTCGATATAACTCGTGAGAAAAGCTTATAGACGTGACTTAGGAGCGAGATGGGTCTATTAATTTTTAAGAAGGGTTTTATCTCCCTTCTTAAAAAAGAGCACCACCAAACTCCCACTCCACGCCTTTGGAGTTCTCCCACTGTGAAGGACGGCGTTGAAGAGGCTCTGTAACTCCTGTATAACAGGGTATCCTCCAGCTTTCAAAAGCTCTGATGTTATTCCGTCCTCACCGGGGGCTTTTCCATTTTTAAGCTGCCTCAGAGCTAACACGATCTCGTCTTGACTGATGTCTGGCAGTTCGTCGGTATAGTGGCGTATCAAGGTGGCTCTAGAATCGTGGTCGTCTCGTTGGGAACGGGGAGCATGTGCAGCGTATAAACGGCCATAAAAGTCCTCTATCTCGGCCGATATCTCCGGCTTCGACAAAACGGTCCTTCCGTCGTGCGTTGAAAGCTTCGTCAGGTGGCTCCTTCCAAGCTGCTGAGTGAATACTTTGGACCCTCGGTTTCGCTCTATCGCCTCTTCAATGAGGCGTGTATTAGAGCTCCGAAGGTCGCGTCGTACCATCTTCGCAATTCGCTTGTTCAGGTCTGACCTCTCTGACGAAGTCGCTTGGGTGGTTTCCCGTCTTTTTGTCATCAGCCCAAGAGTCTCATCCGAGAGTTTGGACTTCTTACCAGTACGCTGCTTTTTGCAAAACTTGATGCCCTCGTCCCTCAGCGTTTCTACCAGATTGTGTAGGGTCTCGTCAGCGTCATCAGTGGGTTCCAAGGCAGCGAATCTATCCCCGAGAAGCTGCTGAAACTTCTCGGTGCCCGCCATGATTTGGATTGGGTTCGGTCGGAGCGTGGACTTCACCAGACGGTTTCTTTCAAGCTTCAAATTTATATTCAGAGAGCCTCGAAGGAGTCGGTGATCAGATCCGGTATTGAACCTGTTGATCACTGAGACATCTCTGAATATATGCTTGCTATCCGTCATGATGAAGTCGATCTCATTTTTAGTCACAGAATCGGGACTCCGCCATGTCCACTTCCTTTGGGGCTGTTTCTTAAAGAAAGAGTTCATTAAGAACAGCCCCTCTTTCTCAAGGAAGTTGACGAGCATTTGTCCCCTGTGATTTCGAACACCAAAACCATGCGGGCCTATTCGGGATTCGTTGCCAGTCTGGGTTCCCACCTTGCCGTTAAAGTCCCCCATAACAACGTTGAAGTGAGCCTTGGTGGTGTGATGTAAGGCTTTGGATATGTCTTCGTACATATCCTCCACTTCATCATCCGAGTGTGTCGAGGTCGGTGCGTAAACCTGAATGACCTTCAAGCTGTAGCGCTTAGACAGCCGAAGGATCAGGTACGCTACCCTGGTCGACACACTGGAGATTTCTTCGACGTTGTTAGAGAGGGCCTTATTGACGAGGAAACCTACGCCACCCTGGGATGTTTTATCACCCTCACGAAAGTAGAGAAGATGGCCCGAGTCTAGGGTTACGGTGTCCTCCCCCTCTCTACGGACTTCACATAGCCCTAGAACATGCCATTTAATGTTCTCTAACTCCACTTCCAACTGCGCTAGATGGTGATCAAGCCTCAGAGTGCGTCCGTTAAACGTTGCCAGGGTCAGTGTGTGTGGGGTGTGGTAGCCTAATGTAGCCCGGTGATTCCTAGCACCCCCTGCCCCGCCGTTACCGTGGCCGCTACCATGGCCAGGAATAGCGAGGCGGCCGGGAACTGGGGGCCATTTTGTGGCGGTTCTTGTCATTTGGGGGTATTGCCCATAATCTACGCACTATAATAACATAAATCTTTCTAAGTTCAGTCAATGGATATTATATAATATTCTCTCTTTCAACTAATAAATTATACAGTAGCCCTTACAGAGTTCATGTTGATTCTACCTAATAAAATGTAACACCTTGTTGACATGAATGAATAAATAAATTAATTAACCATAATATCACCTGATAAAAATACTATTTTAAAAATAACTGACTGAGATACATCTCAAACTCAGTAATGCCGTGAGAAAAACATATCTAAGAAACAAACGCAAGACCTACTAACACAATCTGAGCTGTTATTGTGCGATATAAACTTTTATCTTATCTTTTAATTTGACAGGAGCGCGGAGTGCGCCTAGCTTGGCAGTGCGCAAAAGCAATCGCTAGACAATCCTGTGGAGATGAATGCAAAGACACTTACCACGAGAGAAAGCCTGTGGTGCGGTGGCGGAGGGGGCAGTCGCGACGGCCGACGCGACACGGAGCATGCCTCTTTCTGTTGAAGGTATCACTCGTTACAAGTTGCCAGCAACCAGCCCTTCTTGCGATTTAATATATCTCGGCGGGATTCGAACCCACAACCTCCAGCGTCGCAGGCGGACGTTCATCTACCGCGCCGCAGAGGTCGTCATTTCATATTAACTCTACAAGTTTCTCCCCGCATGCGTTGTTTCTATGGAAACGTTCAAAATGTTATTTCTATCCCATGGGATCTCATTTGTGAGAATAGCCCATGTTATTCCAAGCTTAGAACTACCTGAATGGAAATTTCATACCCGATCCGTTCAGTAGTTTCCGTAAAAGATAACAAACATCCAAACTCTCTCATTGATAATATTAGAGAACGAACCGCCTTATAATGAGCCGCGTAAATGAATCGGTCTACGCGGCACACGCCTACAAAATTTGCACTCGGCAAGCTTGTTTTCAAATATTTTCTACCATCACTGTTATAATAACAGCTTCACATAAAACCTCAATAAATTATACACTAAATCCTTCCTCATTTATCACTTCGTCCATAGGTAAAAAAACCGTTAATAATTCGGTTTTTTTAGTTTATTGCTTTCAAACCCAAGGGACTAAGTTTTATAATAATGTAGTGGTGTTACTGGAGGAATCGTGACTCACTCATTTCTATTTAATTGTAGAGATCTCTCCGTTTTGTGGGAACTTCTTGGAAGGAAAGTTGATAAATTAAAATTTTATTGAAGATGGACAGCCTACATAGATTGAAAAGAAAGCAAGAGCGTAGAAATGGCGTAGGCGCCAAAACTTTCGAACATATCAAAGTTCGGTATCTATCTTACTCGCCGCCTACTCTAAGAACGGAATTTTAGGTATTTTATGACATACTAGCTGTCCGCCCAGGCTTCGCACGGGTATTTAACAAAAAATCTATTTTCATGCGTAAACCTATTTTTTTTTAATATTCCTTAACATATGTTCATAACGGAATATTAAGGATTTTTGGAAAATTTAGCATCTTAAATTTTCCGTGACGAACATATGCTAAAGAATATTTCCAAAAAAATTAGCATACCGCATGAAACTTTTAATTTTTGTTAAATACCCGTGCGATACCAGGGCGGACCGCTAGTATTAAATAAAAATTTTCTGGGTTAATTCATATTGTGGGTATACTTACAACGTGGACGGAGAGTGTGGGCGCCGATTTCCCGAGCGCCGATCTGCGCATACGCACGAGGTTCGATCTCGTGCTTCTACCCGCATCTGTGAACAATCACACAAGGTTCGTAAATATAAACAACTTCACGTCGGACTTTTTCCAGGCAAAACAATAATGAATCTTATTTGAAAGCGGTAAGTTAAATATACAAGATTTTGAGCAAAACGCAATATCGTAAACAATCACACAGATTAACTCTTAAACAAACGGAAATGGCGCTATTGAAATCTTTAGCACATCAGTCATTAGTGTACAAATTACACATTCTTTACGATCAATTAATTTAGGATATCGGCTAAAGCAAATAAGCATTGTATGTATTTTATAATTACTTAGTTGATTTATTAAGTGTAAGTCAGTTTGAGTTAATTAATCACTTTAACTTAACTTTAAATTGAATTATAGCTTTTTGTGTTTCCATACCCTATTTTATGTATTTTTGTTATCTATTGATATTTATAAAAGTTTAAAAAAAAGTCTTATAAGTGGAAATTAGAAACTAACCCTCAGTACTTTCGTATCATGCATGTTATATTAAGCAAAGATCTGAGACCTTTCAGCACAGCAGCAACTTTTCTTAAAATTCTAAAAATATAGTGTATCAGTCATGTAGTATATACCATAACACAAGCTCTGCTTAGCTTGGGGCCAGATGATGCTGCGTGGACTGTCCAGCACTATTTATTTTAATATCACTATTTAATAACAGCATCAATATCAAATAAATATCAGTGTCACCTAAAGTAGATAAAAAATACATGAGGGAGGCACAAGACCGTACATAATAGCGCAATAGAAAGCGTTTCCCCGGCGACAGTGTGGGCCGATAGAGAATATAACCCTGTTATCGTACATTTACATTTCAATACCGAGCAATAAGCAAGATCACCATTAGATTTCCAATATGTAGACTGCAACTCCCCTTAAATCCACAGAAAACAATAAATGGATTTTCCGTCAAGAAACAAGAAAGCAAGTCGATAAGCCCCTTTTCCCTTATCGAAGAACTTCTATCGTGTTAAGGAACTTCGCTTGCGAGAGCTTTCTGTAATTACATTTCTCTGAGGCTAGCTTTTCTTGCGGTTCTCAGATTTATTAGAGTTGCAAATGAGGTTTTGAATTGCTTATGGATCAAAGTGTGGAAAGTTCTTCGGTTTCGAATTTGATTCGGTCTAACCTATTGATCGGGTGAAAAACTGAGGCATTCCTCGTAGCTCAAACATATGAAGCAAAGTAATTTGGTGTAAATTACTTCGACATAGCACACCCGTCTTGATGCCCTTCTTTCAGTAGTTATTAAATGTTTAGTTTTTATCCCTCGTTGCGCACCAATCAATGTAGGGTCTAGTGATGTGGTTGTTTTCATCTAATTAGTAACCTATAAGTGGTTATTTATAATTGGCTTTCAGCTGAAATCATCATCAGCCTATAATAGTCCCCTGCTGGACCTCTGGGCCTCCCATGAGCGCCATAATCATACATTTCAGCTGACATACCCAGCATAAATATTTGTGATAGTATATGAATCTATTATATTACTAATCATTGTATAGTGAATTAACAGTTTTTGTTTTTAGCCGACTGCACAAGGAGGATAAATCGTCCGTAGATGCTGGAGACCGCAGCGGCTGGTCGGCATCGGCAACCGCATCGCAGTGCGTATAGAACTATAGTATATTTTTTTATTGCGGCTATATTTCCTCGTACATATTTTTGACAACTGACCATGTTCTGCCACAAATTGTGTAAGGTTATTTCATATTTCATTTATCTTTGCTTGCATGAACAGAGCAAATGTTATACCTATACCTAAAATCAGCCTGATTGAATCGGAGTGCACGGTTATTTTATAAAGTCCCATCTGTGGACCGAAGATATCAACCTTCAACACTTCCTAATAGAAGAGCTCTTTAACTTCTTGACACAATTCTGGGATAGTGCGTCATCATTCAAGTCTCGAGATGACGATGATTGGTGTGTTTGAGGATCTGTGACGCGCTATACGCAACTAGGTCCATCCATTACTACAAAATTAAATTAAATCGTTGCTAAATAAATACTAATAAGTATCAAATTGACGTATCCTCTATTTATGCCACTGACGCACGTCTCTTAGATATAATGAGGCAGCAGTTCCAGACCAACTAAATCACCAGCTAATGGTATGCGAAGCAGTACCTACAGTAAACAATATCATCTGCCAACTCTCATTACCACAAATAATGGAACGAATGTGCACTATTTACTGTAGAAATACACAGTTAAATGTAATTGTTATTATGCTGTCAGTGATTGAAGATAGAGTGCTTCCCCGTTCAACTCACAATTTTCCTACCCAATAGGTATTTTGCTCCGACCCAAGACATTTGATTTGACTTCCCCTTTCTACCCACATGTACTTATTCCTTATACAGTGAAACACCAAAGTAGAAGGGTCAGCAGACAAAAAATAATTTAAATACCATATTATAACCACCGAAAGGAAAAAAATCAGCAATTTGATTTGAATTAGTTACAAAGTTTGAATTAGTTAAGTTGCCGTGTGGTGCCGGCATAGAATTTCACCACCCCAACGCTTCCTGTGGGTGTCGTAAGAGGCGACTAAGGGAAAAACACCGGGGGGTGGGCAGCAGCGCCCTCTGCAGAACAACTCCACCGTACTGCGATCCCCAACCCGCATGCCCAGCGTGGGGATTATGGGCAATAACCCCCAAATGATGAATAATGCCATCTATGGCGCTCATTTGGGGAGGCCTAGAGGTCCAGCAGTGGACTATTGTAGGCTGATGATGATAGTTACAATACAAAGTATAGTGAATACTCAACTAAGATTTATGGCTCCGAGGCGTATGAATTTCACAAATGTATACAAACGTAATACAAAACGATTTGTAATTTGAGTATATTCTGCTATTATTTGTCTTAGAATGGTTCCTGCCACAGCAAGATAGATGGAGTCGTTCGTCAACTCACACCATGAATCGTTATCCTATACAATTTCTGTTTTATTTTCTCGCTGACGATTACTTTTATGACAAAATGATAAAGAACAATTAACTAAATTATAGTCTCTAATACGATCATCTCTATCGACTGGCATAAAAAAAATCTAGAATATAAAAAAAAAAATCATGTACCGCTTTTTTTCCAGTCTTGCAACCGACGCGACGTGCTCTTTGCACGAACGTATCGCATTAAAATCACTCGCAAATCGCCAGTGTGATAATGATAAGGCGTTATGATGTGTACATACACATTGTATGAACACATACATAAAATGTTAGAACAAGGCATCATCAAGTATCTGTGACGGATTTTATTATAGACTAGCGGTCCGCCCCGGCTTCGCACGGGTATTAAACAAAAAAATCTGAAATTATACACTAACACGATGGGTTTCACAGTTTTCATATGGATCCCTTACCTTTTTTAACCCTTAATTACTCGCGTCAAAAAAGTTACTTTAACGCTCGCGTGGGGTATATTCAACCCCAATCTTTAAGGTGAAATAAAAACACTTTTGATTAATTTGTATTATATTTATTATAAAATTTAGAAAGAATCATGATTTTTACTTTAGGATAGCATTATTCATAGTCAAAATTTTAATTGAGTACTTAAGAGATAAAGCAATATAACGTAGGAACTATTTAGTTGGTTCATTCATCACATGTCATGGTGGAATGGTCATGACAAACATGCTCTTGGCATTTCGCACACACAAATCTTATTTTTTTGTCTTTGGACCTTAGGCAAAGATGGCATCTTTTATAATTTGTTGATGGACCGCCTGTGGACCTGGAGCCAGCATCTTGAATTTCAACATTTCTCTTCAAACGTTTTTGTATAGTACGAGGTAGTTGTGATATTGTTTTTTTCTCATTCGATTCCGAATCTGTTTCATTGGCACTCTCTTGAGATTCTGACTCATGGCCACTTTGAATAATTTCTGCCTAAACTTCATCTTCATCAGAACTGTCTATTATGTTTTCTTCCTCCTCATCTAATAAACATTGATCAATTAGGTGGTCAGGAAGCCGCTGATGAGCCATTTTGAGCTTACTACTCTAAAAATAAAGATAAGTAACAAATACACTCTACTGAAGCTTCATAACTCAATAAAAAACTAATATTTGTAAATACTTACCAGTCAAAAATAGTCGCACTAACACTCGCGTGGGGCAATATATACCCCAGATGCGATCTCTGGACACAACCACACGGTATGGAGTGGCAAACGCGACTGATTCGGGGCGGGGGCAGATATTTAGGCAGGTACTAGGAACACCATTCCGTTAAATAAAAAAATGGCAGAGTTATAACAATTCAAAACCTCACTGGGGTTAAATATACCCCACGCGAGTAATTAAGGGTTAACAGCATTGGAGTTTTTGACATTGACTCGACACTCCATAACTGACACTGGCCGTAGAGAAAAAGCAAGCACCGTGCACTAAGTATATTATATTCAACCTCTTTTTCTATGATGACGCGCCATAATAGAAAAATAGGTTGAAAATACAGCGCACGGTTCAATTATTGAATTTTTTATACGGATCCCTAACTTTTTTGAAAATATTAATATAATATTTAAAAAATTAAAAAAAATTTAAAAAAATTAAATAAATTTTTAAATTTTGATTCTAATGGTGAAAGAATTTTTCAAATTGGTCCAGTAGTTTCGGAGCCTATTCAATTCAAACAAACAAACAAACAATCAAATCTTTCCGCTTTATAATATTAGTATAGACAATTTACTCTTAAGTATCAATAAGTGGTAACTCAGGTTCCTTTAGTCTGACAGTTGTTATCATGATTTATAAATTATACATAACTTAACGACATCAGTGTAACAATTATACCTACGTTACTTTGTAAGGTACTTAGGGTGTAAATGGCTTAAAAGGAACACTTGTATTTTTGTCAGTCATTTTGCTCGAGGGATTTCCATTCCCCTTCATTTCTAAACAACACTTCGACCGGAAATAGGTATATCAACTAATAAGTAATTGTATATTTAATTTCTGTTAATTAATTTAATTGGTTTTAGTAACCGTTTTAATTAAATAAATAAATAAATAAACACGCTTGAAATTATGTAAAATACATGAAAAATACCTCTAATTAAAACTTTAACGAAAAATAGAACCATCGAAAATATATGAGTAAAACTGTTGTTGAAAAATAAAATTACAACTTAATAACCAAATTAGAACTAGTATTTACAATAGAAACAATTGAGCTAACATCAGACTGTTGCAAACAATCTACAGGTAGCTCAACTAATCCATATCAATACCAATCGGATGTGTCCCCTCTGCACTGCCTCGTATGGCAATGTTGATGCGCTGCGCCAGATGCTAACCAGCTCTCGGGTCGCACGCCGCTCGCTTCGACCGGAAATAGGTAGGTATATTAACTAAATAATTTTCTGTCCACGAGGGATCCGTTGCCTTAAATGTTTGATGTAATAGCAACGTACACGACACGCCCAAACCCGTTTCATTCGCCTGACCCCAGATGATACACAAGTCTATTTCGAATTCCCCAAGTAAACGTGAATCATACAAACAGTAACATCACCGTGTGTACTCAAATGGTTTCCGCAACTAGCGGAGTCGCGGATCACGTGGCGCTGAGTGAGTAACGAGAGGGAATATCTATACTAATAGTCTAAAGAGGAAAGATTTGATTGTATGTTGTTTGAATTGAATAGCCTCCGAAACTGCTGGACCAATTTGAAAATTATTCCATCATTACTATCCTAAATTTTCCCTGATGAACATAGGCTATATATAGAATATTTTCAAAAAAGTTAGGGATCCGTATGAAAATGATATTTTTGTTAAATACCCGTGCGAACCCGAGGCAGACCGCTATTATTTATATGTACATATATAACATACTACTTAAATACATAAAGACATAAATAGTAAGTGGTACTTACTATATTCAGTTTACTGACAGTAAAAACTCCTTGACACGAGCTTTAAAAACTGGTATTGGAAACTGCTTTTCTATCCTGCCAGTGTTGTTGGTATGATATCATAGTCCTAATTTTAAAGTGAAATAGTAATTACCAAAGCTATCAAGTTAATGCTGGTGACTCAAATACACATAAATAAACATGGATGCACGATGGAAATATGCTGTGATTCTTTGAGAGACTAGCAATATCATTTAGTTTGTAGTAGAACTAATTATTATCTGTGATATTTTTTCTAGCTGACTGTACAAAACAGCTACATTATTTTGATGGTGTCCGAAATGTCAGTTAAAATATTATTTAAAATGAAAAGTGACATTTCGGACAAAGTGTCCGAAAATATTGTGTCCCAAACGTCAGCAAGCCAGTTGAATAGATCTTGCATGATTTTGAAAAGTAATGCATCTGGTGGGATAATTTTTAGACCCATCAAAGCTAATATTAATTGTTCGATTAGTTATAATTTGTGCGTGAAATAACAAAAACGTAGGTACTTCAGATTCCAAAATATACGGAAAAGGCTGAAAACCGACTTCGGAAGTAGTTTTTAACCCGAAACACTACTAGAGGTATATAGCGCGGTCTAATATTTCTAGCGGCTACATCTTAAATATTTAAATACTTGGACCAAATGTATGACCGAAATATTCCTAACTCGAAGTAACCCAAATCTTGGTAAATATTCCGTTATTAATTGTAAATTAAATACTTATTATTATTTAATACTATATATACTTATAATAATAAAAAAAATTGAAATAATTAATTTGTAATTTTTTTATGTATTTTGAAGTTATAATTTTTTTTTTATAGTAAACATTTATTTGTAAATGATTTTCGATTTATACCTGATGTGTTATTTGTTAGAAATGAATGAAATGAAACCACAATCATTTTGGTGTACACTGCGTAGGTGCAATTTAATTTATTAATGAGCTCAGGCCTTACCCGACCACCACCGTAGGCGGTTATGTATTATTTTCATATTCAAAAACTCGCCTGGCTATTTCCGTCCACACTTCTCATCTATCAGATGACGACAAATACCAGAACTACGTCTGTAAACGGTATACCTAAAGCCCTAAAGTTACAACCCTAGGGCTATAATGGAGCGTAGGTATTTTTTTACAAATACAAAATTATTTATTTCCAACTAAAGTTTACAATTTAGGGATACATAGAAAATGACTTAGGAGCTAACTATAATAGATAGGTCTATGAGATTAACTACGGCCCCACACTAGGCTCAAGGCCCGTGTCGTGGGTACCCGTATGTATACGATAGTCTGAAGATTAATTAGTTTCTAGGGGTATCCAAGATAATTTTACAGATTTAATATTCAGTTCATTTTTCATCAACTAGGCTTAGTTTCCATACTGTCCATATGTATACTGTGGTAATACTGAGTTTCCTACCGACATCATTTAAACGAGCTCGCAGTAATTTATTTGGGCTACTTAAAATAGTTTATTAAGCAGTTCATTTAGAGCGTTGTTTACATATTTATGCTATTCTTTATATAATCGTTTCGTAATTAGTCATCTATACAAGTTCAGCTATGTTAATGATTTATACGCAGTAATTAAGGTAATGGTACTCGTATGTATAAATGGAAATGTGCGTGACTGATATGACGATACCAGAAAAGCTTGATAGTTGAGGATATTGTATAAAAGACCTTTGTTAAGGGACCTATTGTCGAACTCAATTGGTAATCGTAATCGGCTTCAGTTTCGCATTTCAAACCTAGCCTGGACTTCGATTGTCACTTTCGTATTGTGTAAATAGCGGAAACCGAAGACCAGTTGAATACCTTAGTTAGACAATACCGACAACATACTGGCTGGGTCTACAACTGGTAATCGGTTTGAAGTTCACTGGTAATGGATTTCAAGTTAGACAATACTTAAGGCTGCAGGTCCAGAAAACCATCTAGTGGATGGTTTTTTGGCTGGTGTGGCGGCAGTTTAGGCAGAGAATCTCAAGAACAAATATGCAGGTCTCGACAGAGCCGCATTACATAAATAAGTAAGTGTATACGCATTTGCTTCCCTTTGAGTCGAGACTGTAGGTCGGCAAGGTACCGATGCTTTTCGGGTTTCTAAAATATCATCTAAGCGTCTGGTTGACAAATAATTTTCCATCATTAACTTTATTAACTAATTAGCTCTTTTAAAATCTAGAATGTAAAAAAAAAATTATAAACTCTGTCTGACACACAAGATACAATAAAAAAAAATACTTTTAAAAAAAATATATTTTTTATAAATATTTCAAAATTCGTTTGTTGGGAAATTCACCCGTCTCCGCTTGTTCTTATCAAAGATACTTTTCACTTTAAGCCTCTTAATTATAAACCTCATACATACAGTGGTGGTCATATAATTAAGAACGATTTGAAGCTATAGAAGTTTTTTAATTTAAATCGTGTCATACACAGAGATGTGTACCTTCTGAGAAGCAACTAGGTATGTTAATAAATAGCCACATTAATAGAGCAACGTGGCTTAGGAATAAAGAATGAAATCGCTAACTATTTTTTAATTTTTTTTATTTATTTTACCAAGTAACACATTCAAATAGTACTTGTAGCTGGACAAATAATTAAGAACGATTTATTAACTGCTCGGGAATTGTTTTGTATGACACTTACATAAAAAAAAAACACAATAATATGTAGCGCAGAAAATTTAAAAAGCAAATTAATACCTTTTTATTTAAAATTAATAGTCAATTGCATATCCACGGTTTTTAATTACAGCTTTACACCAGCGAGGCATTGATTCTATTAATTTTTGAAATTTCGCAAGAGAAATAGAGTTCCATTCTTCCAAAACAACGTCGTACAGTTCTCTTAAATTCCCACACTGTGTATTTGGAACCATTTTCTTTACATCGAACCATAGATTCTCTATTGGATTACGTCTGGGCTGTTAGTTGGCCAGTCTAAGACAAAAACTGATTGCGCTGTAAGAAATTCCTTTACGCTGCGTGCAGTGTGCTTTGGATCATTGTCATGCTGAAATGTTGAAATAACCGGTAGAACGTCTTCACCATAAGGAAACATTGTTTCTTCCAGTATATTTTTGTATTGGAACTGATACATGTTACTGTCTATCAACTTTACAGGTCCAACACTATGTCGAGAAAAACACCCCCACATTTTCACATTTCCACCACCGTACTTTAATGTAACTTTCGTGTAATTACGGTCGAATGCTGTATTCGGGGGACGTCGTACATATCGTTTTCCATCAGAACATACTCTGTTTATTTTCGTCTCCTCAGAAAAAAGTACATTTTTCAACTGTCGCACAGTCCAGTATTCATACTTTCTCGCAAATGCAAGCTTGGCTTGCCTGTGGCAAAGTTTCAACATGGGCACCTTTCTTGCTATCCTACCGTGAACTTTTTCTTTAACCAAACGTCTTCGAATAGTGACTGCTGAGATTGCTGAAGGGTTGTTTTCACCAAAATATTCTTTTCTCAGCTCATTGGGCCCTTTAAAAGGATTTTGTTTTGCTCTACGAACGTTGTTTCGGTCATCTCGAGGAGTTGTTTTTCTCTTTTTAGGTACTCGTGGAACATTAGAAGTAATTTGATAAGTAGCAAAATGCTTTAGAGCGTGGAAAACCATCGTTTTTGAACATTGCAGATGGTCGGCTATCTTTTTATAAGACCAACTCTTCCGGCAAAGTGTTATTATTACTTCCCTTGTAGATTTATTACAACTTTTATTTTTTCCCATTGTTTTTCATAAGAAGCAATCATTTTTAATCTTTTACAGCACTAAATGGCGCCAATATTATACAAATCGTAACAAATCGACTATTTAAATTTGAATAAAGGTATAAACTATTTAACGTTCTTAATTACGTGACCAGCCAGTAAACAGGTATACTATGTTTAGAAGTAGTGTAAAAAGTTTGTCTGTTTATTTTTAGCTAATCAGTTGTATCAATGAATACAGTGGTATTATGGTAAGGTTTTACGATACCGAGAGAAATAAAAAAAACTTAGTTTTGCGTCTTAGTTTGAAAAAATCTTCCCTTTATATCAGCGTTCTTAATTATATGACCACCACTGTATCTACGCAGATAATTTTATGCGATACGAACAAAATGGAACCTGTTTACAGAAACTTTATCAGAGAAATCAACAGAAAACGCATAATGACTGGTTAATTAAAATCCTACATAAGCGATATAGATATAGAAAATATTGTAATTAAGGCGTTGTTTGTCACGAAGAATGTTTAGTAATAATAACACACCTTCAACACGCCCCTTGACATCATCGAATAAAGCCATCAGTATAATAATAGTCATTACGTGTTAGTAATTAGGTTTATTTATTAGATTAAGGTATATATTTTATATGGTCCTTAGTTTTTAAGTATTTTCCATCTTGTACTAGACTAATGTTGCCTGACATAAATGAATATTATTATTATTATTGTAATCGAACTACATTTGTTAAGTTCGTTTAATAAATAATAATGCTGGACAATTCACACAGCACTATCTAGCCCCACGCTACGCAGAGCTTGTGTTATGGGTAGGTACTAGATAACAGATTTACATAGATAGATAATTTTTACGACCAGGAAACCCGGAAAAATATCTACACTTCGTATACACATTTGTGCCGAGGCGGGAATCTACGAGCAACATCTACCAGCGACATGAGGTCGTCAGTAGACGTTTAATTAGTCAATGGTATTGATCGATTGCTGAGAAAACCTGATCGTTTTGAATAGTGGTTATAACTCGGCATTAAAAACTCTCATAATATCAGTGACGTCATACACATACCTACATTACCTACATATCACACATAAACGAATAATAAAAGAGATTTATTCAGATTCAGACCATTCAAGAGTAGAACCAAAAGTAAATAATAATGAGGGTTTTCCATTCCAAAAGTAACGAGTTAACATCGACCGGTAGCCCCGTGACCTCGAGATGTGGAAGAAATATGGGGAAGGGTTTTCCCAGCAAGAAATAGTACATTGTTACCCTAGGGTTGTAAGTAACTTATTTAGTTTCCGTCTCGAGACTAAATAAGGTACTTTCACCCGAGGTAAACATGGTGTCGATTCTGTTGTTTTAGAATTAGCTTAAATTAGGATTTAGGAATGTCAAACAGACGAAAGTTATTCTATGTTTGAAAAATTAGACTGACAGATTTAAAATGAGGATGACAGATCTAAAACAACTCAACTTAGGTAAATTAACTATATAGGTTTATAGACTTATAGTTCTTTGCATAACATTTTTAGAGAGTTTTGCGGTTTTCAAAAACTTTATAGAATACCATATTTTTTAGGTCAACCTAACTTAGAAAACCTAAAAATTAAGTTAGGAATCCTAAACAACAGAATCGACACCACTGTGCTTTTCATTACGAGTACAATAAAGTAAAAGGTTTTCTACTACTGCTTTAGCCGCTCCTCAGACAACTTCAGACCTACTTTCCGAGTAAGAGTAGGTAATGATTTGAAAAACAATTATACAGTGGAAATTTATCCGATGTTTTGCTAATTTATTTATATAGTAATAATTTCTTCCATAAACCGGATATTATTCAAAGCTCTCAATGATAGAATACATTCCAGCTCCTAAGTACATAGAAAATAACATACCTAACTACTAAAACCAGTACATAGGGAATTAACCATGATACACATAACCGTAGACTGTTGTGCTGATAGCAGCAATAGTATAATAACTATAACAGTATAGTGATAAACTTTTACATAGGACATTAAATATTTATCCCAAAATGTTTCGATTACGGCGGGACTCGAACCCGCGGCCCTCCCTCAGTACGGGAGTGTGCCACTATACCACGAAAGGAAATCCCATCGAAATAGATTTTTTTTGGCATAAATTTCCTAGGGCTTACGCACGATAATAACAAAAATCTTAAACTTTTACACATCGTTATTAATACTTTTTTAACGGGTAAATAAATGCGATAAATACCCGCTAAAATAGTACTAATAATAAAGTGTTAAGATCGCGTAAGTTTAAAAATATTTTTTACTTATCGTATTCTCGTTTTTATTTTTGTAATTTTGACTCGAGTGTCCGCCTAACCCCAATGTCCCCAAAGACAAAATGCACGCATTCCAGCGCCTATCGAAATACCGACACGTGGGCCGCTTCATGGGCTCGCTTCCAAATATTTATATATTTATTGATACCGTAGACTGTTCAGCTGAGTATCTCGCTCCGCTACTTCCTCGGGTATTATTGTTTTTATTATGGAGCAAGTTAAAAAGTATATTAGTTTAGCAGTCCGCCCCCGGTTCGCACGGGAATAATTTTTTTTTTTTTTTAAGTTTTACACACATTCGTTTACATTATTGAAGTTTCATACTGAACCGTAACGTTTTATATAATTTTCTATAACCTATGTTCATCAATCTGGGATAATGTTGGATTCTAACAGTGAAATATTTTTTCAAATCGGTCCGATAGTTTCGGAGTCCATTAATTTCAAACGAACTAACAATAAAATCTTACAATATTAGTATAGATTAACCCAATATTTTTATCATCATCATCATCACCAGCCTATAATAGTCCACTGCTGGACATAGGCCTCCCCTAATGAGCGCCATAGATGGCATCATTATTTGGGGGTTATTGCCCATAATCCCCACGCTGGGCATGCGGGTTGGGGATCGCAGTTCGGTGTAGTTGTTCTGCAGAAGGCGCTGCTGCCCGCCCCCGCTGTGTTTCCCTTAGTCGCCTCTTACGACACCCACGGGAAGAGTTGGGGTGGTGAAATTCTATGCCGGCACCACACGGCAAAAATATTTTTAAAAAAAATATTTAAATTTTATTCACATTGAACATTTGTATTCTGCATCTGCAGTACCAATAAAATATTTTTATCGGTACTGCAGAATACAAATGTTCGAATAGACATTATAAGATATATAATAAGCTAAGTTCACATCAATCGAATTGCTGGCTTTTATTTCGGTCAACGAATTAGTATCGCCATCCAACGTGGCAATGCTGCCAGCATTCTGGTCATTCTGCCTTCTGGTAACAGCTTAGCTTTTCAGGTACAAAACAAAAACAATTACAACTAGTATATATACATCTATATATACTATATTTATAAATAGTTACATTCCCACCTGCCCCAACAGAGGCACACAAATAAAATGCAAAGACATCCTAAAAACTATACATATGTACATATTGGGGCGCACAAGTTATTCGAAAGTCCTCAATACATTATGTCAACTTTACCAGCACTTCGACTTCGATACAGTTGTATAAACGTTGCGCAACAGCGATACGATAGCGGCATGTTGACAGAAATCGTGTTTTGAGTGAAAATGTTTTAGAAAGCATACTGTAAGCTGAAGTTTATGTTCCAAACAGACCCAGGCTCGTGGTCAAGATGAATCGAATGGTCAAAGGGTGAGGGGTGGAGACATAAGAAGCCTGTACAGCAATGACTGCCCTCGGAGACTCACTCAGATTTGCGTAGGTCGAAGGTTGTTCGTCATGGTTTAGCGCAAGATCGTTTTCTTTTTTGTAGTTAAGATTTTTTTCTGTTTGGGATATTATGATCATACAGCGTAACACTTTTTAATATTTTATAATTTCATTATTTTGAAAATACTAAAACCCGACTTCGAATCCCCACAGTGAAATTTAAAACTATTTCTGAGATTTGCGGGATAAATACGAATCTCTTAGACAAAGTAATATGGGACCATCTCGAGAACATTCTCTATACAATAGCGAAAGAATTTTCAAAATGGGTCCATGATTCACAGAAAAATCGAAGGGCATACATAGAGCCGTATCTTCACCTCCTCCTTTTTTCGAAGTCGGTAAAAACGGGAGTCTGGAACCCACTTTCAACATTAATATAAGTATAAGTATAGGTATAAGAAAACGTAGTAACCCTACGCAAACCAATCAACGCAGCAATAAAATCTGTACTAAATAATTCTCATTGTTTACGTCGAATGTCGGGAAACTCGTAGAGAATGCCAGTTGGGAACGCGAAAGCATCAAATATTCCACGTTTTATGCTATGGAATGTTAAATGTTGTTTATACAGAGTCAGCACAAAAGCAAGATAATAAACACTTTTCATGAAAGAAATCGTAAACAAAACAGTGTTTTTTGTTAAAATATTAATATGAAATCTACATAACGTTTGAGATTGAAAAGAGAGACTTACAAATACCAGACAAAAGAAAACCTTTACCTATACCTATATTGACATGTTTCTAAATCACATTATACTTAGATTTAGACAGGCAAAACGTACAAAAGTATTAGACACCTAAGTTGTATATGAATTTACTAATGGTTTCTTTTTCACTTCTTCCACTAGTGTTCATAAAATTGAAGTGAAGAGAAATCAATAACAAATTATTTCTTTTGTACCTATATTAACTGTAAGAAATTTGACTTGTCTGAGTGCTTAGTTGGTAAGCCTAGAGAAATAAAGTTATTGAATCTGAATCTATAGTAGATATAGCGAACCAAAAGTCAAGTAAATCGATGTTCAAACCGTTTGGGTATTGTGGATATGAATTAGAAAATCAACCTCTCATAAGCCCTCTCATACCTTTAATTTCAGCGCAGGTGTTGAGAATACATAAAACGAATAAACACGAACTTTGGAACGGTACCCTTTTGTTATATGAATTAAACACCTTAAAGTTATAAACTTAAGGTCTTGAGTTAATTAATTTTGTTTTCAAAAGCGGTGTGCAGGCTTCTCTAATTTGTTGACAGTGACAAATAAAAGGTCAGTGTTTATAACCGCACTGTTTTTCATGAAACTATATAATCGGTACATTTTATAGTATACTAGCGGTCTGCCCCCGGCTTCGCACGGGTATTTAACAAAAAAATACTTTTTCTTGCTGAAACCAAATTTTTTTGAAAATATATTATAGCCTATGTTCAGCACGGAAAATTTAGGATTCTAATGGGGAAAGAATTTTCAAATCGGTCCGGTAGTATCGGAGGCTATTCAATTCAAACAAACAATCAAATCTTTCCTCTTTATAATATTAGTATAGATTAAACCACTACATTAGAAACAAAGGGACAGCGAGTAGGCCGAATTACTTCTTAAACAATAGCTGACACAAAAGAAAAGATCGATAATATCAACATTTGAGTGCGTGGGACTTGTACATAACATAACCCAAGGCAAACCGCACACGATCAGAACGACCTATTTGGATATATAAAAGAAAACTGCTTCCGATAGCGAGCACGTACATAAAAAATCGTAGCTTTGATGCATGTCTGCGCAATTAAACCAAAACAAATTTCGTAATAGGTTACGCAAATGATACGTCAGGCCGACATTGAATTCTGTGCCAATAGGCGGGCGGCGGCGGCAGCGTTACCGTGGCGTTCCCGTACGTGTATCTTTGATAGCAATGATCCCTAGGTTACAGGTAATTTGTTTCTAAACGATTGTAGGTAAAAATAAAAAGCTAATATTACATTTCATTTATTTATTCCTTTTTGATACAATCTCGTACACTCGGAAAAGTCATAATCTACAATATGAATACAATATTGTTAACATATAAAATTCATCAGCAATAGGTTCGTTAAGATTTAAATATTAAAAAACTTCTGTTTCAAAACTCTTAAAATTAAGTTGCCTTATTATGCCTTATACCTTTACAGGTAATTTATTATACATACATATTATCGGGTATTTATCGCGTCGCGTACCTTTTGTTTTTATTTTCGCCTACGTTTTCCCGTACTATTATAAAATTTTATAACAAGGTAAATAAAGCGCCTGTTTCATTTTGCTAGTCTATGTTTCGGGAAATAAAGGAACAGGCCGCTTCAAAAGCTTTAGACGAAAATGTAGTAAAGGTTTTTAGAATGTTTATTGAACCAATAATTAACAACTGAAGGGTAGGGGAAGGATAAAAATTCGCAATTGTCAACAAGTAGATTTATTGGTATTTAACTCAATATACAACTCTCCGAGCTCTTAGTAGCTATAGTTACAGTGGTCCATAGAACGTACCTAGGTAGGTAGGTATAAGTAGAAACGATCACTTCGTACAATACTGTGTGTCGTTGTTTTATACGTCGAGCCTAGCTAAAGTATATAGATACTATCCCAAAGTATAAGCAGTGGCTGAGAACCTAAGTATTAGGACCATCCGTCTGCGTTACACCAGGGGACGGGACTTCCAGAGGCTATGACTAGTATAGCCATTACCGAGAGGTTGTCCGTTCCTAGCTGAACTGATTTAACTGCAGCCGCGCTTCGCTTTATATCCGCAACGGTGCCACAGGTTTCCATATAGTTAGTAAGCTGGTAGCGGCGGCTCGGTAGTGGGGCGCGTGACGTCGGCACGGTGAAACAGCAAGTCCTTGTGCGAGTGAGAAAGTATTCGAGTCCGCGCGTCTTCACAGAGCGTTAGTGTTGGTTTATTATTCTATCTAGTAAAATATGTGTTCTACAGTCTCCCCCTCTGGTACTCTTGAACGTCCCGTAAGAGTAGCAGGAGTTTCTATTTTGTGTCTTGTTTCTTAGGTCTGCCTCGTCGTCGAATCGGATTTATAGGTGCCGGAGTTAGATTATCATCTCTAGCTTCAAATTTGGTTATAGCAGATGTGTGGTATTTTCCCACTGATTCATGTGGTTCGTTTATTTTAGCAATTTCATATATAGCGCTTCCAATCTTCTTAACAATTTTGTATGGACCATCCCGTCTTGGTGCAAACTTGGCTGAGAAATTGCTCTCTTGACGGCTTATCGGGTGAGTTTCTACTAGTACTAGATCTCCGATCTCGTATCCTGGATCAGTGCGTCTGTTACAGTTAGCTCTTGTCCTATTGCTATCTTGGGTATTCTCTATATTTTCTTTTGCTTTTGATAATACCGTTGCTAGATTGGTTAGCTGTGGAGTGATTTCTTGTACAAAGTTTTCTGATTGTACTATTTCACTCAAATCGTGTGTTATATCTGAAAGTGTTCTCATTTCTCTTCCAAATGTTAAGTACGCGGATGTGTATCCTGTGCTTCGGTTAAATGCTGAATTCATAGCAAATCTTATGGCAGGGAGAGTTTTAGGCCAATTGCTGTGTTCATTTTCTACCATAATACTTATTTGTGTCTTCAAATCTCTGTTTTTCCTTTCTACGATATTGGGTTCTGGGTGATAAACAGGGCTAAGTATGTGCTGAATATCTAGGCAAAAAGTTAGCTGTTGCATAACTGCTGATATGAATTGAGTTCCATTATCGCTGGTTATTCTTCGCGGTAATCCATATCGTAGGAACACTTCATTTAATAGTGTTTCTGCACAGTTTTTAGCAGTGGCTTCTGTTAATGCGATGAGTTCTACCCATCGTGATGCTGCGTCTTCAATAATGAAGATCCATTTTTCATTGTTAGGTCCCTTTGGTAGAGGTCCGAACAGGTCTATAGATAATACTTCGAATCGCTGTGTGATGGCAGTTGATTGGAAGAATCCTGCTGGTTTTTTATTGGTCGGTTTATATCTTTGACATTCCAGACAAGATTTCACGTATTTCTTCACGTCTTTCTTCAATGTTTTCCAAAAGAATTTTTCTTCTATTCTTTTGATTGTTCGATCCACCCCGTAATGACCACTTGTAGGTGAATTGTGTAGTTGATTTAGAATATTATTTATTTCATGGCGAGGTATTACTAGTTTGGCATTATCGTCGTCTTGACCAGGAGTAAATCTGTAGAGGACTCCTTTATGAAGTAGATATCCTCTTTTGAAGTATTGGATTTTATTTTCAGATTCTGTACTGTCTTCCAGGCTTCTTATGATTTGTTCTAGAACTTCATCTTTAATTTGTTCTTCTCGTATATTTTGTTCTCCCTTCTTCGGAAGATCTATTTGAATTAGACAAATTTCACAAGGTTCTTTGTGATCATCATTGCATGGTGGTCGTGACAGGCTGTCTGCTACTACGTTAGTTTTTCCTGGTGAATACTTTATCTCAAATTGATAAGGTTGAAGTTGTAGTGCCCATCGGGCCAGTCGGCCTGTTGGCGACTTAAGATTCAATAACCATTTTAACGGTTGGTGATCTGTAATAGTTAGGAACTTTGTGCCTTCTATATATCCTCTAAATTTAGTTATTGCCCAAACGATGGCTAAGGCTTCTTTTTCGGTGACTGTATAGTTACGTTCCGCTGGTATAAGTAGGCGGCTGGCATATTCTATTGGGTGTTCATCAGCACCCTCCCCCTGCACTAAGGCTGCCCCTATAGCGTAATTACTTGCATCCGTTTTGATAATGTACGGTAAGTTATAATCTATCTGTTTAAGGACAGGTGCAGTTGTTAATGCTTTCTTTAGAGTTTCAAATGCTGTAGTTTCTGCATCTTCCCATTTCCAGTATGCAGTTTTTTTAGTTAAGTTTGTCAGTGGGCGTGCTATCTCAGAAAAGTTTCTGATAAAACGGCGGTACCATGACGCTGTTTGTAGAAAAGATATAAGGGTTTTCAAGTTTTTCGGTGTAGGTAGTTCACTTATAGCATTTACTTTATCAGGGTCTGTTGCTATACCCTCTGGTGTAATTATATGTCCAAGATATTTGATACTGTGACAACCGAATTTGCACTTATCTTTATTTGCTCTCAATTTGTAGACTCGGAGCTTTGTAAATATCTCTCTTAGGTCATCCATATGTTGTGAAAATGTAGGTGATCTACAGATAAGGTCATCAAGGTAAGCCATAGTAGATTCGGCTTTCAGCTCTCTACAGAATTTATCCATTAGTCTTTGAAATGTACTTGGAGCATTGCGAAGACCGAAAGGCATTCTCTTAAATCTATAACTACCACAGTTTGTTACAAATGAGGTTTTATTTATGTCATTTTCATCAATTTTTATTTGCCAGTAGCCAGATTGTAAGTCAATGGTTGTCATGTATGGCATTGCTTTGGCTTGCTGCAATAAATCATCTATTCGAGGCAATGGATATGTATCAGGAGTAGTAATTTCATTTAACTTTCTGTAATCTATACATACTCTTATATCAGAGTCACCTTTGGGTACCATAACTACTGGGGCTGCCCAAGGGCTTTCACATTCCTCTATGATATCATTTTCTAACATTTCTTTCAATTTTACTTTCAATTGTTCCTGTCTTATAGGTGACACTCTATATGGTTTCAGAGCTATGGGTTTGTGAGTACTTGTATCAATTTTATGTACTGCAAATGGAGTAGGTTCTCCGTGTTTACTAAATATGTCCTCAAATTCATTTAATAATTTAGTTAATTCATTGACTTCTATATCAGTAAGAATAGTGTTTTGGGAATCTTTACTAAAATGCAATGAGTACATTTCAAGTTTATTTATTTGTAAATCATGTACCCTTGGGTCAATGTGACCCATAACACTACTGGTAGGACGTTGCACTGATGATATATTGTCTATTTCATGAACAATCCAGAGTGGGTTTTCGATTGGTTCTGGGTTCACGCAGGTGCTTAAATCGATCTTGTCCCAGTCTCTAAGGTTTCTTATTGTACCTTTCTTAGGGATTGATATCTCTGTATCAGCCTTTGGGGTAGGTGGGGTGTCTTTCAATGGTGAGATCAATTCCATGTTTTTGGCCCACTCCATAAAATCTTCCAATGTTTCTCCTTCCTTATTTTTTATCTTTATTGTGTTTTCTGCTCTCAAAAATTCATGTTTGGTTTCGGCTTCTTCGGCGAAGTACCAAACACGCTGGGCTAAGTCTAAGACGATGGCATTTGCTTCAAGAAAGTCAATGCCTAGGAGTGTGCGGTTGTCATCTGCATCTGGAAGGACTGAAAATGTGATCGGCAACTTCTTTCCTCCGATTTCGATGTAAATTTGCGCGGTTAACATTTTCACAATGTTTTTGGTACCGTCTGCTAATTGTATTTCAGTCGTGTTCTCAAAAAAAATTACTCCGTCTTCTTTTAATATGTTGAATAGACGGGATCCTGCGATACTGGTACGGGCTGCGGTGTCAATATGTGCATATCCTGTTATCCCTTTGTAGCATATCTCAATGGTTGGAACTTTAGCACTCTGCATATGTGCGTGTAAGGAATAGAATTGGATTGGTTTCGAGGGGCTTTCTTTTGTTTTGCATGTAGTACATCGACTACGAAAGACCCCTGGTGCTCCGCATCCATAGCACTTCACCGTATTTTTGTCCAATGATTTTTCCGTTTCAATAAGCGGTTTGGTGGGCGCTGAGGTGTTTGGCACTTCCGAAGGAGTGGCGGCGGCTGCTTCCTTTTTTGACTGTATAGCTAGCCGTTTTCTACAGACTTCGATCACATGGCCAATTTTACTGCAGTATGTGCATCTCTTTTTTTCATTGAATGGTTTCTGGTTACTGGTACCTGATTTTTCTAGGGCTTCGTACTCCCGGGCTTTATCAAGTAGTTCGCCGAATGTTTTTACGTCCGTGCGGGCAATTTTCTTTCTAAGCTCCATTCTAAGAAGGCCGTAGATGAAGTCCAGTTGCTCCTCTTCCCTCTGTCTCTTAGCAGGAAGCATTCCTAGTACTAGGCGTTTCCGTGTGATAAAAGTGTCGATTGCTTCTTTTTCTCCTTGAGAGTCGGAAAAAAAATCAATGTATAATTCGTGCGGTGGTCTCTTTGGCGCGAAGGCTGCACGGATACTGGCGAGCGCCGTCGTCCACGTCTTTATTTCAGAGCGGACGCCTGTCCACCATGCGTTCGCGTTATCAGTTAATAACAAAGGGAGACCAATCAGCGCGTCGTCGTCTGATATTTGTTCTATTTGCTTGTAAATTGTTATTCCAGTGACAAATTCTTCTACCTTACTATGACTTCGCTCGCCATTGAAGCGAAAAGTACATTTGGTAAAACTTTTGTGGTAAATAGTAGGCATTGGTGTCGGACTTGTTTCAATTCTTCGCTTCAGTAACTCATCAAATTGTTCTTGTGTCAAATGCACTCCCATTGTTGGCAAATTGCTACCTTCCTTTTGCTTCTCTAGTGTTTTTGATCTTGTTTCCATTAATTTACGTTGGGCGCCAAATGAAGGGTAGGGGAAGGATAAAAATTCGCAATTGTCAACAAGTAGATTTATTGGTATTTAACTCAATATACAACTCTCCGAGCTCTTAGTAGCTATAGTTACAGTGGTCCATAGAACGTACCTAGGTAGGTAGGTATAAGTAGAAACGATCACTTCGTACAATACTGTGTGTCGTTGTTTTATACGTCGAGCCTAGCTAAAGTATATAGATACTATCCCAAAGTATAAGCAGTGGCTGAGAACCTAAGTATTAGGACCATCCGTCTGCGTTACACCAGGGGACGGGACTTCCAGAGGCTATGACTAGTATAGCCATTACCGAGAGGTTGTCCGTTCCTAGCTGAACTGATTTAACTGCAGCCGCGCTTCGCTTTATATCCGCAACGGTGCCACAGGTTTCCATATAGTTAGTAAGCTGGTAGCGGCGGCTCGGTAGTGGGGCGCGTGACGTCGGCACGGTGAAACAGCAAGTCCTTGTGCGAGTGAGAAAGTATTCGAGTCCGCGCGTCTTCACAGAGCGTTAGTGTTGGTTTATTATTCTATCTAGTAAAATATGTGTTCTACACAACTGCTATACGATGAATAATAATATTATATTATATAATAATATAATAACAATAAGATCCATTGTTATTATATTTTAAAATACGAAAAAATCAAGACTCAATGTCATGAAATAAATGCAATCATGGCTAGCTTGTAAGAAGAATGGTATCATAAAACCTAACAAAGCGATGCGCAAATTGTTTTTATACCTTTGGTGGTTTTTCTACCTTTTTTCTTGCCTTCCTAAACTGTAACACCGTGATTTACATTGTACAGCCGAATCACGACAGGACATTAATTCAAAGATTTTAAAGGCACAAAGAGCTGGAAATGGCCATGATTTGCGTTTTTAGGCAGGTCAGTTTCGAAACCCTTGCGGCCTCGTTCTGTCTGTCTTTTTCAATCTGTATTATCTCAGCAACTACCGCAACTATTAACTAAAAATACTTATCGTGCGCTATATAAATTATTGCGTGCTACACAACCTTTTAAAAAATCCTGACGAAAATTATTTTAGCACCTACTAGCACGTATAGTACCTATAAATATGATATACTCGTACATGAAAGTCGGAACCCTCGGCGAGCTTGTTACACTCGCACTTGACGGATCTTGTTTGTTTAGTTAGTTTATGACCCTTCGTGGATTGTTGTTTAGGAACATTTAAAAGCTGGATCTAATTGCTTTTTGCAATGCTTCATGCAAGCGAGTCTATTATAAAAACTAACTATATGTATAACTATGCTAGCTATAAAACGTTATAGATTACGTTCTTCAATATTTAAATTAGTAAAGGTAACTAAACAATATCATTTATTTACATAGGACACCCAACAAAATAACATTAAAATGGTCTTAAGAGTGTATACTACCTCATACTGCTAATTTTCAACTCCGCCGGATGTCCATATCGTCTAAACTACTGAATATTAAACTTTGAAATTGATATATGGTAAAGTTCAGGACTTAATCTATCGATCATATGTTTCGAAAACACGATTCCATAAAATTTTCTCGATAGAAAAAAATCGCAAAGTTACCTCTAAATTTTTACTAAAACCTAAATTTCTCAATAAATACAGAAGTTCAGATCTTGACAATAAGCGTGGTAATAGAATAAAGTATAATAAAAATGTTATATGTTTCGGTTTTTTCAAATAATGTCCTAATTAATAGGTAATAAGCTAAAACTTGATTTTTGGACTTGCGTTGATGCCCTGTCCGTGTGCGTTCGCCCAGCAAAAAGTATCGTCTTTGCAAGAATCGAATGATGCAGATACTTAATTAGCGCCCTATGTCGTGTAAATGTGCCCAAAATTTTATATTTGTGCCTCCAACAGCTGCAGAGTTATTTATGAAAAACTGATTTTGCTGCACAAACGTGTATGCGCCCTTAAGACTACTGTTTTTTTATTTCAGGGTGCCACATCATCAGCTTATGGGTCAGAATAAGGTGAAATAATTACAGAGTTACATAATACCATCCAATTATGTTACAGTTATACAATACACAATATTATGGTAGCACAAATCGAATGAAATGGGGGATAAATGTAGTAAGCAAACACAATGAAGGTTTATTTTATTATACTTCACCTCTTTTCGTGTAAAACATGCCAACCTCAACCTGTATTTGTGAAAAGAGGTTCGCTGCTTCAGATTAATAATGTTTACATTACAGCAACGTAGTAGGTAGAACTAGGTCACGCATGCTTGTCAAATACTTTACTTTTATCAAATCAGCCCACAACGATCTAGAATCTTAATTTTTTTAGTTGCAATTTGAATTCTTGAGCGGAATCGACTTCGCAAGAATTTTTTAAAGGTCTACAAACGTCAAGTCTTCTCCTGTTTTATTATATCCGGTTTAATTGGTTTTTGGACCATCAAATGGATGCTGGGATTGCGAAAATAATTACTGTACTGAAGTTGTTTCTGCACAGTGAGTTAACATAGGTTCGGTTTTATTACACTACCAGCGCCAGCGGTCCGCCCCGACTTCGCACGGGTATTTTACAAAAATTGAATTTTTCATACGGATCCCCAATTTTTTGAAAATTTCCTAAGTTTAGTAGGGAATATTTAGGATTCTAATGTTGAAAGAACTTTCCAAAAGGTCCACTAATTCCAGAGTCTATTCAATCAAACCAAATAAACAAACAATCAAATCTTTCCTAAGAATCTTATAAAATATTTACTGTACAACATAAACCCTGTAAAACAACAACTCAAAGCTGTTTGTCTTGTACCAAATAGATCGTATCTATAATAGTGCCGACAAATGAATGAAAATGAACTTGCATACCAGTGCCAAACTAGTTGTTAGAAACAGGGTCAAACGTGTCGAGTAGACTAGACGAAGGTAGCGAAGCTTCATGTAATGTCACCAGATAGCTGGTCAGTATCTGGCGCAGCGCATCAGCATTGCCATACGGGGTGATGCGGCCAGCGTCATGGGGACACGAACGACTGGTATTGATATATCAGTTGAGCTTCCTGTAGATTGTTAGTAGCTGTTGTTGCTCCAATCATTAATAGGCGCCTTATTCTGCCAAACAAAACGCTTCCATTATGACAATGGTATCGTCTAAGAATAAGACGTTTTGGGGTTTACCTAGATGTAAGACACTACAAACTGACGCAGAGAAACTCGTCAAAAGTGTCGAGGTTGAAACCATTCTATCTATCTTTACTTGCAAACTTGCACCGCACCGCACGCACTATTAAGAGATTATTTTCATCTATGGTTTCCACCGATTGTGCGACAGTACGATTGCCATTGTAAAGCAGTTGGTTTACAGAATTGGGCCTTAGAACAGAATACCATAATAAGTTGCTTGTATTCCGTAGATATTTATATTCCAGTCATCTTACGAAAACATTAAAGTAAGTTTAGTGTTAAACTATGACTTAACATAGAATTGCAAGTCTGCAGTTAGCTCTATTGTTTCAATTATCAATACTTTACAAAGATTATATCCTCAGTTAGTAAAATGAACATCGGTTCGATTGTTCGCGACCTAGAATTGGTCGTTGAATAGTATCCACCGTAGAAATTACTTTCATTTTGCAGTTTCACGGTCACTTTCGTCTCATGATAAGTAAGAAAATAGCCTAGGCCTAGAAAGTACTAAAAGTAACATTGAACACGCACTCGTATATTTCTGATTAGCTATCAGTAAAAGGAAACGTTATTTTGTTAATCGATAAAGCCCAACAAAAGAAAAAGGTACAAAAGGCTGACAACACGCAGTAGCAGCAGGCGACGTCGCAGTGACACGTCGTGCTATTATGTCCCACCAGGGATAGAGTTTCATCACCCCCTCTCTTACCGTGGGTGTCGTAAGAGGCGACTAAGAGAAACACACCGGGGGGTGGGCAGCAGCGCCCTCTGCAGAACAACTCCACCGAACTGCGATCCCAAAGCACAAGCCCAGCGTAAATGATCACCCGATGAATAATACCACCTGTGGCGCTCTTTAGGGAAGCCCTAGAGGTCCAGCAGTGGACTATTATAGGCTGATGATGAGGGGCCTTATTCTCTAATACATAGGAGTCCTTACTCAACCTAGTGACGTCACCACGTTGTCTTAATATTGTTTTGTCCGATCCCACGCCGCTTGTCGTATATATGTAACGCGTTAGGATTGGAAAAATTTAATAAAATCCCTGTCGTAATAGCGACCCGAGCGTCATGTCGCGTTCGCATTGTAGTTGTGCGCAACTTTCCGGTAATAAAATGACAAAATGATGCCAGATCTCGCTCAGTAGATGCTATGACAGAAGGAATCCTGTCATAGCGTTGGGTTGGTATGTGTAGGTAACAGTTGTTGCTTTCTTCATTCTAATTATTAATGAAGCCATCAAACGTTAGTTATATTTGCCAAGTTGCCAATCATCGCAAATTCATACAGATAACGTACCTATAATTAAATTCCTAATGGCGATACACGTCCGATATTTTGTCAAGTTATTCGACCATCCGAAGGTGTTTGTTCCATATATTTGTAAACACACAAATCATCTGCAATAGTCGAATACACGTCTCCATAGATAAAAAATCGGACATTGTATCGCCGGCTTAAATCCATCGTTAGAATTAATATGTATTTATATTAATTTAACAAAACCTTTCATTGGATCCATGAACTAAAAAAATACCGAAACATAACCTTTTGTAAGCGTTATACATTATATGTAAATTTATTTGTAGGCGGCAACAGGTTATATTGTATGCAACTGTGGAAATATATTAGTTTTCTTTAATTTGTATTAAGAAGTTTGTAAGTGTTTCTAATACAATTAAAGGTAGCATATAGCCAAATGTAGTAAATAATTTACAGAATTTGTCCATTAATTCCAGAGATTATAAATTATTAGATTTAAAGATTATAATCCCTTAAAAATTTTGCCTAGAACTAAGTAGATATTTATCTGTTTTGTAAAGGAATAACATAAAAAGTAGTTAAAAAAATATGGAAATATAATAATTAACTATAAAATAACGTAGGTACCACGCTTTACAACTTTTTTCAAAAATGAAGAGGCTAAGGACGTAAAATAATTGCGAAGAACATTCTTAGACCTCAGGCGAGTGTTTTGAAATGAAATTCATCAAAATCTGTGCATCTGTGCATAGTGCACTATGTTAACAAAAAACCAAATGTATAATTGACCTCCCTCCCGCCCGCGGGTAAAAAGAATGTCCTCTTACCAAACCATTGTCTTGTTTATTTGTTAGATATCAGTGCATACGCATTATCGGATCGATAGAAACAGGTCGATAACATGCAAGCGATACGGCCATGTACCCAAAAATAAACATTGATAATTGTTATCAATTGACTAGCCAGCCATACTAGGAAAGAGGCGAGGAGACTAGTTGTTAACCAGTTGTTTTGCCTTGGAAAGAACTGATTTTGATACTGGAAACAACTCTAACCTAGAAATTACGAAAAAAACGAACTTATAATTAATAATATAACTATTTTGATAGTGGAAAAAACTGTACTCTAGAAGTCTAGACCGTGCATAAACGTCATAAAATTCATAAATCTGCCTTGTTATCAGTAGGGCAAGCACGGGCTTTCTTGTCTAAGGTAGAATAGACAAAAATGACGTCACTTTGTCATCGAATGCGTAAATTATTTGAAATTAATTTCTTCAACTTCAATAATGTACGCAATGTATGGCGATGCGATGTCATTATTGTCTATTCTACCCTAGAGAACAATCCCCGTGCTTGGCCTACAGGTGTACTTAATACTAAAAGCTGAATAATACTAATTTTGATACTGGAAACAACTAATTTTGATACTGGAAACAGCTATGTTCTAGATTGTACAAAAACGTCATAAAATCAGACGTAATCTGATTCTAAAAACGCTATACATATACGGTCTACTGGAATAATATGGATAATATCCATTCATAAATCTACCTTTTTCTCAGGTGTCATATACCAAAAGCTACCACCCTATTCTTCTTTTAATGGCACGTGAACACAAAGAGAGAATCGAGCAGCTGATCATTGTCATTTGTCACATCTCTTTAGCCGGGCGCAGACCGATGTTGATAAATGAATGAATAAAAAATAATAAAATAAATAATGCTGGACAATCCATACAGCGACGAAATGACTGATATACAATTAATATGAATGAATATTATTACTGTTAAACTAGATGGTAATTTGTCTTCAGTTTATCTGAGGTAATAAAGTTTATTTTTTAATATTTATATTGCAGAGAGCAGGAAACGCCTAACGCATTTTGTTGCTCGTTGCAAGCGTTCCCCATAACAACTTACAAGCATAAAAAAATTGCATTGGTCGAAAGGGCCTTTCTATTTCCCTGTAAGTGTCAATGTGAAACCATAGCGCACGATCTCTCCAATGTAGTACCGTATAATATGGGTAGGGTATCACCTGCCCTCAATAAAGGACAAAAAGACCGACGGGGACTTCCATCCGACCTTCAGGCCTTTTCACGGAAGACATAAAACGAGACGTTTCGATTTATTGATATTGCAGAGTTTAGGGTTTTTGTGGGGATAGAGATAAGGTCGTTTGAGGAAGACCGGATGGAAATTGGGAATATTCATGGACTATTTATTCTATAGGATAAATAATACCTTTTCCCTGGTTTACGTTATTGTATCTTATCCACACTGAACTTTAGGCTATAACGACCAATAATGCTAACAATTTTCAACCCGAAGCAGTTCCGACGAAAGAAACCGGCGTAGGAACCGACCAATCCAACTTTGTTGTGGATTTTTTTACAGACTGACGTCGAATTTTTTTCCCCGGAAAACTATTTTTTTAACCTTCGGGCAGTTCCGGCGACAGAACCCGGCAGGAACCGGTCTCTCCATCTTAGCTTGTGGATTTCGTAACAGTCTAACCCCCGAAATTTCTATTTCCCCGGAAAATTTCCACGAACTGGACACTGCTAGACTAGCTGTTCATGTAAAATCTAGTAAAAGCCGGGCAAGCACTGCCCTGCTTCTATTTGAACGATTTATAGACGTACAATTTACGGTCAAGCTATAGGGTCAAGACGACTTTATAGCTCCCTAAATTCTGTAGTGGATGTCTTGGAAGTTTATCTTCAGTTATTGGGCGTTAAAACCGGAAGTGGTTAGGAGTGAGATGTTTACGAAATTACCCAGGATTATTCTAAATGCGGTAGGTATAACTACGAATGTTAAGAGGAACTTTTTTTCTCATTTTATAATATAATTTATGGTTCAGAAGTAGAATTAATTGCTAATTTTGTAAGTCTAAAGAAAAGTTATTGAAATTAGAAAGCTATTAGTTTACGATCAAAAGGATAATAACTGAAAATCTTAAAAGAATCTCGTGTAGAATATTTCTGCGTATTATAGACTGATTTCGTAATGAATTAATCATCTATTACAATTTAAAAAAAACAGTTTTGCGGCAAATTAGGGACTTGAACTAGGGTTTTTTAAACAATCATAATATTACTTACTAGCCGCCCCGGCTTCGCACGGGTATTAAACAAAAATTTCGAAATTATGCACACTAATCTGATGGGTTACACAGTTTTCATACGGATTGCTTACTTAATTTTTTAGCAGCATTGGGGTTTTTGACTTTGACTTGACACTCCATAACCAAAAAGTAAAGAAAAAGCAAGCAGCGGAGCTATCATAGAAAAAGAGGTTGAATATAATAGCGCATGGTTTAATTATTGAATTTTTCATGCGGATCCCTAACTTTTTTGAAAAAAGTCTATGTTAATCACGGAAAATTTAGGATTCGAATGGTGAAAGATTTTTTCAAATCGGTCCAGTAGTTACGGAGCCTATTCAATTCAAACAAACATACAAACAAACAATAAAATCTTTCCTCTTTATAATATTAGTATAGATAGGTACAGTACTTAAAACTAACAAGACACCTGTAGTTATTTTATCGTAGGCAATCTTAACTCATCCTTATTTTATTCATATTTGTTCATATAACTGAACGCATTCCTAAAATTATTCACGGGTCTGTATCGCGTTTATTTATCTATTTATCCCGACATTGCAAGTTACACCTAACTTCTAAGGAGGCCGGATACAGATCAAAGGTTATTAGTACCACCTTCCTATACACTTGTGTTCGATACCAATACTAACCTTTACCGACATACTACCTCCAGCTATATCATACTGAGCCTAGGCATGACATCAGTGTTACGAATAAGGCATTGTGTCTCGGCCGGTCTAGACCAGATGCTTGGTAACCTAGCTCTCGCGATCGTTGATTTGTTGACCATCTTGTTACCTAGTCTTCGCGTTTGTGGATTTGTTGACCAAATTGACCTAGGTCAATTTGCGAGCTCTTTGATTTCAAACAGGTTATATTGGTTTGTTGGTATATCCATATTTATTTTTCTAGTTTATTAATTGATTGATAGATTCTAGTGTATCTGATTTACAAATATGAGCTCTTGTCAAAAATGTAATTTCTGTTAATTAGTTTTTTACATAAAAAAGTACCTAACATACATCCATCCAAACTGGCAGTTATAATATAAGTATTTTTTGTCAAGTTTGCCTACTAGATCGTTGTGTCTGAAAGTAAACTCAAACGTAAAATAATATTACTCAACTAAGTAGGTAGTATATTTGTACACTTGAACGTTACCCATTACATACTTACGTAATCATTTTAATATTTCTAATTATTTGAATTATAGTCATATAACCGATTATCCGACTAATTCTGATAGTCTATGAAGACGGCAATATAGATGACTTCGTCAACACGCTCTTCTCGACTCGTAATGATTAGTTAGTTTGACACAAATCCGTAAAATGGCACTATTTAAATAACGTAGTAACCCTAACTTTTGTTATTTACATAACTTACTAAAATACCTAGTAACCCTAACTTTAAAAAGTGTCATTTTACTTTGAAGGAAATATATTTTATGACTGCGTTTTTAAAATAAAAGAACTACATGCATAACCTCATCGCCATACTTGGTCACCACTAGCTATTTGTTGATATTAGTGTATATTTATGATATTACTTCGTGTTTATTTTTATTTGGAATTATGTAGCTTAGGATTATTTTAGTTTGTAAAATTTTATTTTATATTAGCTTTTTTTCAAATTTAACACCTGCACCAGGCGGTGGTAATGGTGAGTTATAGTTTAATACTAGTCCGCGATTTTACATTTCAAGGAGATCCCCCCTTAGTGGTGGAAATTTGAAAGTGGCCACAAATAACAGACCGCGTCAGTCTACAATACCTACTTGTACCTACCTGCCTCCTACATCATTTCCACAATCCGGATTTACTAGAGCGAGTAAATTCACGCTGCACGACTGCATTGTCTTGTTTAAGAGGATTGTCGAAGCATTCCTCTCGGCACCAAAATATACAGAACCTTCCTCTAAAGACCTGAGTTCACCATCAGATGGTTCCTAAATTTTACAACCTCCACTAAAACCCGAGTTCACCAGCAGATCGTTCCTAAATTTTCAACGGTTGTTGACAGTATAAAGACAAGTTTTCATACATTAAAACGCTTGTCGCTTAAGTTAACTGACGAAGCTGCCGAATTGTCCGATTAACGTGGTGAACACAGACCTTAGGATCGAGTATGCTCTACGTACTTTCGGTACCTAGGTATCACCAAGGTTGCTTGCTGGTCTGGTGATGAAAATAACTTGCTTTAAAATATCCGATTATCCAACTAGATGATAAAGAGATTTGGGATGAGATTCGCTCCAACTCGAAAGCTAATAACCTAACAAGGTATAGGTTTCTTGTTCGCTTCTTTACTTTACCTTAAAAAGCCTCTAATGCTGCTGGTGCTATAGATAAGTAAGCCATTCAGTTACTGCCAAATTAAACCATAAACTTCAACGATTCTTCGTCAGATCCATATAAGGAGATATGGACATCCTCATATTATTATTATCTTCTACGTGTCCACATGTCCACTATAGGCATAGCAACCGCCAACGTTTTTGTCAGACCACGATCACTTCCTTTCTAGGCAAAATACACGATTGACCTAGAAAATACTTGTTTCCCATGGCAAGTCGCTTAAACAGATTGATTGCAGTTTACAAATAAAAATAATGATTGCTTTCGAAATGTTTGTATTATGTTAATATTATTAGATGCTGGTTGTTGTTTAAGTACGTAGTTATTATTATATTTGTTTTATAATTTTCATTATTTTTTGTGAAAATTTTGACGCTAGGTAGACTCTAGGTCTAGGTCATGCATTTAGGTTGTTTTACATAAATGATCTGTATTTGTGTACCAGTATTTCCTAACTAGAAAGAAGTAAGTTAGTAGAGCAATTATTTAATTTCCGTTTAAATACGCGTAATTTATGGTTATGGCAACATTTATGTAGCTAAGATTACATAGCTTAGAGCAGCCAGTTCACTTCAGAGCAGATTTTACGACTTTGGTTTTCTTGTGTCTGGATCTATAAGATTTAGGTAGTCCACTGCTTATACTAATGCATGTTATACATATAAACTGTCCTCTTGAATCATGCATTCTATCATATCCGGATTTCGTTATATCTCGTGTCCCGAGAGAACCGATTTTGATGAAATTTGGTACAGATGTTGTCTAGACTGGGAGAATGGATATAAGATACTTTTAATCCCAGTGTCATTTTCCCGCGGGATAGTACAGGGACACGCGATATAACCGATACCTATTTAATAATAACGTTAATACAATTAAAAATTGTTAAAAAAAAAATTAGCTCAATTTTTTCAATTGTGAATACAATTTTTTATTTAGTTAGATAATTGTTATTTCCTTTGTTAATAAAGGCTTTTTGCCCTATTAAAAACACAATTCAATACATTTTTGACTATTACGAGGACGAGATCGCGGGCAAAAGCTAGTAAAAAACAAATAGACATTTCAGGGATTCAGACACACACAGTTCCTGTACAATTGCCTGCGACGCAGGAGGTTGCGGGTTCGATTCCCGCCTCGGGACAAATATTTGTACGAACTGCAGATATTTGTTCAAGGTTTCTGGTCTTTTTCTAGGTTTAATAAAAAATATATATCTATTTAATAATATTGTATACGTAAGTATATCAGTCATCTAGTAGCCATAACACAAGCTCTTCTTAGCTTGGGGCTGGATGATGCTGTGTGGATTGTCCAGCATTATTTATTTATTACAGCAGTGGACTATTATAGGCTGGTGATGATGATGATGATGATGATTTATTTATTTATTTAATTACGTCCTATAAATCCTCTAACATGCACTATGAGTTCTCAGCACATAAGATAAGGCCAAGTAAAATAAAACCAAGTCAGTGTCCAAGCCATCTTCCTCAGACTGTGGCATTTGGTTAGAAACAGCCTGTCCTCATTAGATTCACAGCACCTTGGGAAATAACAGTAAATTACTGTAACTTTTACATCGCCAAATTAATTGGAACAATGGAATACACCCACTTATTCATATTTTTATGGGCTTCTGTAAAGTTGAGATAGACTGAAATGGCTACAAATAAAACAATACTGTCCATAGAGTAGACATTTTAAAATAGCCTTTTGAATAGATTTTCATTGAAAACAGACCTAACATATTAGTGGGTCTTTTTATCAATTAAAAATATAAAACATGGAAACTGAAAAACTAAACAAAAAAATAGATAACTGTTAAACTCTATTTAACTTTGTTTACTTGAGTAATTTAATTTGTATTTCATGACATGTCCAAGAGTCCAGTCATGTCTAAAGGAAATAAAGCACATTAATATTTGAGAGCATAACCAGAGTATATTTTAGGCATTTTTAAAAAATTTTAAGCTGTTCTGTTTTACTTCACCTACTCAACTATAAACAAATTATGAATAACGTTGGACAATCCACACAGCATCATCTAGCCCCAAGCAAAGCAGAGCTTGTGTTATTGGTAACTATAGTTCCAATCTATTCGATTAAAACATTTTACGAATCAAATACACATTAAGATAAAAGACACAATAGGCAAAAACAGTCAACAGATCAATTATGGTTTAATGACATATGGTTATCAACGAGCTAGTAGGTATTCATTGAGACATAATATTGATAGTTTCATATCACTATTAGTATTTTTTGCTGTGTATGATATATGCCAAAGCATTAATGATAATGCAGCATAAGGGTTGACAAAATAATAAAGCAAGTGTTGCTTGCGGAAATAATTCATAAAATAAAGCTTCATCAAATTATTTTACTTCAACCTAGATAATAATCATGTACCAACTGCTGATTTAGTAACAAATTGATTATAAGTACATAACAAATTTATGATTAAAATCAAGTTCAGTGGGTCCCCAATTAGGCGTTGTTATTGCTGATGTGTGTTTTGTGTACCTGTTTAATTAATAAAAGTTTAATGATAACTTTACTATGAACTCAATTTTCAGAATAGTTATTTTGCATTGTAATACCTAATTCATACTACTACCAATTCTTCACACCTTTACTCATGATGTAGTTCTACCTACTTTATACCTCTTTAGTAACCATTATGCACACTTACACATAGAAATTAAATTATTGCCTATTTAGTTAAACCTATCAGATAGTTGGGCTGACTCGCTAATAGCCCTTCCATACAAACATCTATGGTTTAGTGTTAATATAATAAGTTTTCTTTGTAGTATAATTATAATGCTGGTAAATAAATAAAAAAAAAACTCATATTGATGCCATGGTCTACTTTGAGATGCTGTGTGCGACAGAAAGTAAGAATATATTATAAGAAAAAACAGAAACATCTGAGATATTAATATCCTATTTTTAGAAAAGTTGGGTAAAAAGAGACAGTAAATTGCTTATTGCAAGCAGAGATTTGATACAATCAAAAATATTTGTTGATGGTTGAGAATGATAAAAGATAAGAAAATATTGTATATTTTTTGCAGAAAGTACTCAATGTGGGTAGACTCAAGAGTCTAGTCATAAATCAAATCAAGTGGCATCTTGGCAACTGGCTCCATTTTGGCAAACCGCAGCATACATTTACGCCTTCGCATTGCAAAGTCAGCAGAACAGAACCTTGAAACCTTGCGTAGTGATCGTATCTTTACCGATCAAAATAATGCCGATTTCGTAAACTTTACTGACCTTCAGCGCTCTGATTCAACGACGGAGGAGCCCCCGTCGAACACAGGTCCTTCTTCGGTCCTGCCTTTGGCAAATCCGAGTCAGAATCATCGAAAACCAGCGTCCTTACGGACTGAGAACACCGACGATCCATAGTCACTCTCACTACCACAAAACAACTATTTTATCTCCACTATCCCCCATCTAATAGGCCCGTACGATCACTGTCCTATTTTGCAAGCAATCATCGCAATTCCGATATCACCGAATTTATATAGCGATAAATTATTGCAGTTTTTACACGACTAGGCGTATAATTCAAAGGATTGCTATGCCATGATGGGTAAATACATGGTAAATAGAGCGCGGAATTGCACGACACGACTTCGCTTTCTTTCGCACAGCACAACACAAATCGAATCCACTCCACATCCAAAATGACACTTCGCATGTTTTTTTTTCTTTGGAAGTTTTATGTTGCCACATCAAGTATCATCTACCCCAAGAGTTTGCTCATACATTTTTTAGGAATAAAAACAGTGAGGTCAATCATTCAGTTGTCCGCACAAAAAAATATTCCATCGTTTATTGTTTCTCTTTATTGATATTATTTTATGTCTAAATGTTTCTTTATTAGTGCTGTCAAATTAGTAACCCTTGTTTTTGCGACACCTGATGGCAACCTAAGTACTTTGCACACCATTTTGATCTATTTTCTACCACAGCTAGAGTAGACAAGACAGTGTCTTGTCTTCAAAAACTTTGCAAACACACCTTTTCGGGAAACAACGATAAGACAACGGTTTCTATAGATATGTACATTCTCTCTTTCCTTATTATTATTATAGATGTTATTTTGAACGAAATGCAAAAGCTGACGTTTTTGCATTTCGTCAAAATCCATTAAAAAATCATTAGGTACCACCAAATTTTTTAAATTAAACAGTCCATATCGCTTAGATAAGACCAAGACTGTAAAACGGGCCATTACTTGAAAATTAATGAAAACGAAATGAAAATTAATTTATTATACCTGACGAGGGAAGAACCCTCGTTACGATTTTTCAAATGGGTGACGTCACTATCATCATTGTCTTGTTGGTAGAAGTCTGCTCCATCCAACCGGCGACCGAGAAAGAGATTCCTGGCCCGAACGATCCCACGACACAGTTGATGACGTCACGATTTTCGTTGTCCGGATATTCCTCGATAGAAGGTAGTCCCAATGAAACAGCAGTTAGAAACAAGAACGTTTGATTTATTCCAGGGAGGTCCGTTCCCTCCGAGTGCTCGAGCAAGACTGAATGTTTTACTCGCCCGGTGGCTTTATTTATAGCAAAAGGTTGCCTAGCGTTTTCACAATAACAAAGGAGCAAACTCGGGGCGATGTTTTTGAATTATCACAAAGTTCTTATAGGAAACCTAACCTGACTTGGTTAATTTTAGAGGTTTAAACACTCAGTTAATTCTTAAAACTAGATCGTAGTGTAGAAATAACGTCTTCGCGCCGACACGGCCATTCTGCACGGCGCGGCGGTGCGCGCTCTGCACCAGCCGGGTCAGCGGTTACTGTAACTGTAACAAAGGTTTTGCTTTTAAGTTTGGTATCTGTGTACAACTCCATCGAGTTGCAAACAAGGTTCTCGTAGAAAGTCAGGTTTAGTTTGTAAGTTTCTCGAAGGAGTTAGTTTAGTTTGTTTATCGAAGGTTCTCGGAGGTTCTCGTAGATGGTACTCGTAGATGGTACTCGTAGATGGTACTCGTAGATGGTACTCGTAGATGGTACTCGGAGGTTCTCGTAGAAGGTCAGGTTAAGTTAGTTTGGAAGGTTCTCGAAGAAGTTAGTTTAGTTCTCGTAGAAGGTCAGGTTAACTTAGCTTGGAAGGTACTCGAAGAAGTTAGTTTAGTTCTCGTAGAAGGTCAGGTTAACTTAGCTTGGAAGGTACTCGAAGAAGTTAGTTTAGTTTGTATATCGAAGGTGCTCGGAGGTTCTCGTAGATGGTGCTCGGAGGTTCTCGTAGATGGTGCTCGCAGGTTCTCGTAGATGGTGCTCGCAGGTTCTCGTAGATGGTGCTCGCAGGTTCTCGTAGATGGTTCTCGGAGGTTCTCGTAGATGGTTCTCGGAGGTTCTCGAAAAGGTTAGTTTAATTTGGTCATGGCTGTGTGGTTCTCGTAGATTCTGTAACAAAGAGAAATTGCTTTTAAGTTTGGTACCTGTTTATACTACAACGAGTTGTAAGTATTACGAAAATGGGTAAGGTCTTTGGAGTTTATAGGTTCTCGGAGGTTATAGGTTTCTCGGAGGTTATAGGTACTCGGAGGTTTCTCGTAGATGGTACTCGTAGATGGTACTCGTAGATGGTACTCGTAGATGGTACTCGGAGGTTTCTCGTAGATGGTACTCGGAGGTTTCTCGTAGATTAGGAGGATAAGAATAGGAAGTGAGATGTAGTTTGTAATGAAGCATGAACGCTCGCAAGTAAAAGTGGTTATCAACTTATCTGTTTATCCATCGTGTCTAGCTGACGAATTACACAGCGCGGTAAGTAGATTGGTTTCTTCCACCGACATGGTTTGTTGCACGCCTGCTCACAAAGTACAGCACGGGAAGTAGACAGTGTTCAGAGGACCTTCTGGACTGGTTTCTTCCGCCGACACAGTTTGTTGCACGCCTGTTGGGCGGAGATAATCTAGGGCCATCTTCCACGGTTGTTTATCCATCGTTTCTAGCTCGCAAAGTACAGCACGGGAAGTAGAAAGTGTTTCGAGGACCGTGTGGATAGGTTTCTTCCGCCGACATGGTTTGTTGCATGCCTGTTGGGCGGAGATAATCTAGGGCCATCTTCCACGGTTGTTTACCCATCGTTCTAGCTCACAAATACAGCACGGGAAGTAGAAAGTGTTTCAAGGACCGTGTGGATTAGGTTCTCCCGCCGACACGATTTGTTGTTTGCCTGTTGGGCGGAGATGATCAAGGGCAATCTTCCACGGTCGTTTATCATTCTCCAGGACTGTCAATGCGTTCGGCTTTTCCTGCCATAGAGGGACTTGGTGTATCCGTGGTTGTTATATCCCGGAGTAGTGGTTTTACTGGCTGGTACGTGGTTATGAAGTTATTGAGGCAGTGATGACCTCGCTGGGTGGTTTGGATCAGAAGCGCTAGCAGGCCCTGATCCCACTTCTGATGACGAGGGAAGAACCCTCGTTACGATTTTTCAAATGGGTGACGTCACTATCATCATTGTCTTGTTGGTAGAAGTCTGCTCCATCCAACCGGCGACCGAGAAAGAGATTCCTGGCCCGAACGATCCCACGACACAGTTGATGACGTCACGATTTTCGTTGTCCGGATATTCCTCGATAGAAGGTAGTCCCAATGAAACAGCAGTTAGAAACAAGAACGTTTGATTTATTCCAGGGAGGTCCGTTCCCTCCGAGTGCTCGAGCAAGACTGAATGTTTTACTCGCCCGGTGGCTTTATTTATAGCAAAAGGTTGCCTAGCGTTTTCACAATAACAAAGGAGCAAACTCGGGGCGATGTTTTTGAATTATCACAAAGTTCTTATAGGAAACCTAACCTGACTTGGTTAATTTTAGAGGTTTAAACACTCAGTTAATTCTTAAAACTAGATCGTAGTGTAGAAATAACGTCTTCGCGCCGACATACCTAATAAAAATTAATTAATTTTGGGAGTTGATTTGATTGCTAAACCGCTAATATTAATCAAAGAATTTAGTTACGATTCAAAACGTTGCTTAACATTAAAGCTTCGCAACGGCTATTTTCACACGGACTTGGAATCCTTCGAAACCGGGGGCTAATATTTTATATAGATGCCTACGTCGGCCGGGCTGGAAAATGCATCTTTGGTTTTGAAAAAGCGTAATGGCGAAGCGTAACTCCTTTACGTCATCCATAATCAAACATATTTGTCAATATCAATGTGCTCAGTAGCGATTATTTCGTTCAAGTTTTTTTATTATATTTTTGTATCGGGAACTACGAGTATATAAAGTCATAAACCTTTTCATCAAAAGGCATATTTTGTGAAATTCATTCTTCGCCTAGGGCCGCAAATAGATATGAAGGTTCCCGTTAGCTACTATGCAGCAACTGCAATACAGATTGGATGTACTTCTTTATGACCCCATTATAGAATACCCACTTTGTAAATATTGATTTATATTATATTGAACCAGTAAATAGTTTATCTATGGGTGGAACTTAGTCATTGCTAGACTCCCTAATCGTATAAGATTTAAAAACGGATATCAGAGAATAATTCTGTTTTGTCTCAGGAGACATGTTTAGAAGAAATGGTAAATGTCAGAAAGAACAGAACAGCAGATTCATAATAATATATTGATTGTACTGTATAGGTACTTACTCGTTTCTATGGTTTCTCAGGAATTATTTGCTTATTACCAGGGGACTTAAGTTGTGACATGGGCAACATTACAATTGTGTGTTCCAGTGAAAGATTGATTCGGTAGCCAACGTTCCGGGAGTATGGATATGACATAGAGTAGGTATGTGCAAAACAATGCAAATTATGTGAATGCCTAAAATTGTTCCACACGGTTCTAGCTAGCGTGAATGCAGATAGAAAATAAATATATAACTATTTTTATTTAACTTATTTTAAACATTGCGGGACGCGGGTAACAAATGCAAGCTGATTGTGGTAAGCCGTCCATTGTTTATAATGTTTCTAAATGGTAGATTTACTTTTACACTGGTATGCTTTTGATACACGAGATGGTCGGTCACTTTCGGACAGATTTCTATGAGCGCCATCTACTGATAGTGATTACAAAACTTTCTAATTTTACATTGCCAGCGTAAATAAACATTTGTTTCATTATTGCCATCTTTAGTTTATTTTATTGAGGATTCACTGTGAAAATATACCGATTTTCAATAAAAATTGCAATAATTTGGTATAACTAATAAAAACGCATAGAAATAATATAAAATAGAAAATAACAGAGGGCTTAGTAATTTTCTATTTGTAAACCACTACCGCCACCTATAGGGCAAATAAGAAAAAATAAAGTTGTTTCGTCAAAAGAAACGGAAAAACACGAACCTGCGTCGCCTCAGTAGATATCAGCTGAATTATTCGGCTAAAATGCCCTGGCACGGGCATACGTAGTCGTCGGTCCGCCATTACGACGCAGCCGAAGACACGTTCGTCGTATTTAGTTCAATATTTTCGTTTATAAATGAGTAATAACGCTCATGAACTAAGTAATCGACTTCTGAATGCGTTGGATAACAATTACAATGTAAGTTTTCGACTTTTGATGGTCGTAAGTTGGATAAACGAGATGAGATACCTATACGGTCCACGAGCCCATGACACCCGATTGGAAGTAACGATTTGGCCACTTGGGAGGTTGTCTCCGGAGGTGCCCTTGTGGTGATATTACACAGGAGTTCCATCTAAACATTATATATAAGAATGTTGGGAGTAGAGTGCGCGATACGAAGGGGGATTAAGCAGTGTCTGGAACGCGAGCGTCGAAGCTCTGCGAGGCACTGACGTCGCCACCGCGGCCCCCGAACCTCGCGCGCCGCCTTCAGTGCCAAAAATTTTGCAATGTGAAAGTGTGGAACTGTGCCACGCGTGACCTCTCCCGTATATTGTCTCTTTTATCTCGGAATGGGACAAGAGTGGTTATTTTTGTGTTCAAAGTTCTATCAATCGTGAGTATGGATAGCATGGTGTGGTGAAGCTGACATGTGGACATAGATAGGTCCAAGAAGCTAATGTGGAAGCAAACTAAATTGTTCTGATGGTCATCTGGGTTTATTAAACTGTTGATGAACATACCATTTCATATTTCTAACTGTATTTCAGCAGTTCTGAAGTGTTTAGATTTGTATGACCGAGAAGAGATTTTCAACTACTATCTTGAGTGAAGATATTTATTGATATTTATTGGCTCCGGCTCCGGCTGCCCATGCATCAATCTACACTTGCTGCACCAATATTTGTTAATGGCAAGCGGTGAAGACCCAGACCCGTCAACAATGTCTGGCCGCTTCGTCAAGGTCTTGTGCTGTAGTGTGAAAATATAAGAATTATAAGGATTGTGTAGTGTATTCTAACTGGTCCATTTATAATAAGTATAAAGATTTGGCTGTACTATACTACTACCTAAAAAGGTCTCGCTCAAAAATTTGAAATAAAAAGTTACATCACTCACAACGAGATTGAATAATCAATTGAAGACTAGACCTAATTGATGAGTTGTCTTTATTTTATTTAATTCTTTATTATATTTAATAATAATTATAAAGAGATTTATAGATGTATAAAATTTAATGGCAATTTCTAATATTCCACCTGCTTTTACCATTATCTATGAGTCACCGAATCTTAACAATGAAACATACATTGCAATAGCAGATTGGGCATTGAATTTATTTTTTGCCAATTTTGCCTGAATACTACCTACCTGATTATGAAAGAACATAAAACTGTGCAGTGTAAAGTGCGCGATGAATTGTGTTGTGAAATCTTTGTAGTTTCTTTTTCTAACCATTTGGTGTAGGTTTTTTATCAGTTATTTGGGAGTACCTACTTAGTTTCTTAAATAATATAAAGCGAGTACTTCATCCATGGTTCTATTTTCTCCATTGCTAGTCATATGAGTTGTACTTTACAACTGTTTTCTGGTCAATGTAGATCTCTGACAAGTTTTTTAAACTTATTACTGATAAGGTCATTAGTTACTGTTTGCTTCCTATCCCAAAAGTTAATGACATCCCAAGGGTCCATTTGCAGTTAAGGGTTCAATTACTTAATTATGAGATCTATTTTCCTACTTTTTTTTACAATCCAACCTGATGCTAAGTTTGTGTGTGGCTGTGGCTGAAAATGTATCATGAACCACCTTTATGTTGAGTCAATTCATACAGCAATTTTTAAGTTTTGTTAACGCTTCCATGCACATGATGCACATCTATCTACCAGCAGACAATCAGCAGGCGACTGGGCAGTGAATCCTTTTGTTGTTTATTGGCATTTCTTAAAATAGATAAAGATATTGCTAATGATTAGCAGTTATAGCGAGGAATTATTTGTTTTTGGTCTTTGAGATAACTGATGATTAAAACTGTTTACAACTGTAGTATACAAGTTGTAACAAAATACTGAAGATAGTTACAAGAGCTACCATGTCATTATCCTCCTGTTTATCAGGTCCTAGCCAGTCGCGGAAAAGGAGGTTCAGAGCTTGAGGTGTGTTTCAGCATCTCATTATGTAACAACTGACTTCAAACTCTTAAGACAGTGTTATGACCTCTTTAGTGTTGATGTACATTGTATATAACTACATTTTTGCTATATTGTCTTGGAAGATGGGTAGCTTATCCAATTCAACAAGTGTGTGCAAATCTATGTTGCTCGTGAATTCGAAAAGGATGTACCCACACAAAATACTGACTGAAATCCATTGTGTCAAAGACATTTTGTACAGGTGTCAGACCAGGAACTTGAAAGACTCAAGCGCTGTTTGATGAAGAGGATCTTAGTTCTAAGTACTTAGATATTTGATTTAAGTACTGTTGTGGCCAAGACTTATTATAATCAACATGATTTTAGATGGTTCATTATACAGGCCTGTATCAAGGAAGCCTATGTATGACTGTTCAAAGATTATTTGTATTGATAGGATTACGCAAATTACTCGATATGTATAAAGTAACAATGAATTTAGAATAATACCGTTGAAAGTTTATAATGTTTTTCTATTGCAGGTTGTCGATATGCATACCGTCAACGAAATCATATCCATACTGGAGAAGTTCAATATTACAAAGGAGCTGTTGGAGGTAAGATTAATAATACACATAAAAACAAGTCACCCACTGCGTCTGTCTGTCTGAACATATAAAAAACAACCAAGACAGTGTTAACTTTATTCAAAATCAAAGTGCTTTATTTCCTTTAGACCTTACAGGACTCTTGGACACGTCACATAATACAAGTTATATATATATTCTTCAGTTAGGGGCTTTATTCTATAGTTAACTACCATTTGACCATTGAAAAACCAAGAATATGTATATAGGTTCCAATGGAACCGTTCCATTTACTTGATAAATCAAATTTTGGTTAACCTTTGCACTGTAAGAACGGGTTGCTCATTTTTGGTATATTTTCTTCATCTCATCTCATTTCCTGGGACAAATCAGCTTATTATAATAATAGTAATAATGCTGGATTATCCAGACAGACTAATACAGTAGGAAATAGTTCATTAATTGAATGATGGTTTTCCCCAATGGATGGAGTCAGATTTTCAGATAAATAGAAAAGCTTACGTTTTAAAATTTTAATTTTTTACCTTTTATCAGAGGTTAGGTGTATCTACTAATATTATAATATAAAGTACCTGTTACCTTTTCAAGCCTAAAAAGCTGAATGGATCTTGACGAAATTTGGCAGGGACGTAAACGGTAATGGAACCGGACATAGGGTACTTAAAAAGCGCGTGTGACTTGTGAACACGCGCTAGAAGCTGATCCAGAAATATCGTTAATTATCTAAATATTTTTATTTAGGGGCAAAAAGCCTTTATTAACAAATAACATTACAATGATCTAACTAAATAAAAACTATTATTTACAATTGAGCTAACTGCAGACTGTTACGAACAAACTACAGGTAGCTCGACTGATCCATATCAATACCAGTTGGAAGTGTACCCAAGATGCTGGCTGCATTGCCATCTAAATATTGATTATGTTTGTTGAAAATGTCGAAAAAAATCAATATTGACAACCGAGGTGCGCGGTGCGGAGGCCGAAGGTCCGAGATTGCGGTTTCAATCCCGCCTCAGGACTAATTTATGTATGATCTGCAGGATCATGAGTCCTAGTCCTATATTTGCCCCGGATGTTCTAACCCAGTTCTATGTAGAATAAAAAAAATACATCTATGTAATATATCGTATTAAGTCTATCAGTCATCTAGTACCCATAACACAAGTTCTGCTGAACTTGGGGCTAGATTTTGTTTGGATTGTCCAGCATTACATTACAGCATTAAATACTTTCATCATTATCATCAGCCATATTCCACCATATGCGCCATAGATGGCATTATTTATCAGGCATGCGGGTTATACGACAAAGAACTAAAGTCATCGACATAGCTCAGAGAATTAGCAAACTGAAGTGGCAGTGGGCCGGCCATATATCGCGAAGAACCGATAACCGCTAGGGTTAACGTGTTCTTGAGTGGAGACCGCGACTTGGCAAACGTAGTGTAGGACGCCCTCCGGCCAGGTGGGATGACGATCTGCGAAAGACTGCTGGCAGATGCTGGATGCGACAAGCCGAAGACAGGGCGCTATGGCGCTCATTAGGGGAGGCCTATGTCCAGCAGTGGACTAATATGGGCTGATGATGATGATGCGAGTTATCGCAGTTCGGTGGAGTTGTTCTGCAGAGAGCGCTGTTGCCGGCCCTCAGTGTAAATACTTTGTTAAATCCCCCCTTTCGTTCCAGATCACCAGATTGGGCCTGCAACCCGTTGTAAATACTTTGCTAACTCCCCCCTTTCGTTGCAGACCACCAGATTGGGTAAGCACGTGAACGAGCTACGCCGCAAGACTTCGGATCCGCAGCTCGCGAGGCGCGCCAAGGTGCTTGTGAAGCGATGGCGGGACCTCGTGATACCGACCGTGGCCTCTCCAGGGCATAATGGTGAGATACCTTTCTTCTTCTTCTTATTTCATGGCTCGCTGTGTCTGTGTAGCTACAATTCTGCCAGTGTCCATGTCACAAGAGTCATAAACTTTAGTAGAGGCATAACATACAAAGAAAACTTTTTGAATAAGTACCATCAGAATTGTTAGTGCCTATAAGACAACACAAAGTTAGGGATGTAAGCCAAAATAAGGTTCAGTAAGTATACCTTGATGTTAAAATGTTACTGCTCTGCTAGAGATCCAACTTCTCTGCCAGTTTGGGTGTCGGAGTGCCATAAAATTCAAGTTAATATGATCGGTTTTATGGATTAACTCCTGATAATTTTGAATGTATGTGATTTTTCTAAAATAAATGGACAACACAACATAAAAAATAGTAGATTAATATGCATAAATTATAATATTATTAGTAGACATAGTTTTCATAACTTAATTTTTTGAACTCTAGCACCACATGCATGAAGCAGTAGGTACAAGCTAATGAGACTCGAACTCACAAAATCGGTTCCTAGTTAACCTGCTTAAATTCATAATGAAATAACTAGTCATTTGTTAATTTATACGAACTCCTAAAACCAACAAATTAAGTAACAATTTATTTATCCAATAATACTTGCCGTACATTGTTGAAATAACCTATCGCGACCCGGCGTGGAATACTTGTAGAATGTGTTTACAAATGCATTATAAAAAGCTGCGCCTGCGCCGGTGTAAGTGCGTAAATCGATCGATCACGCGGTTGGGCAATGCTCTTGACACCGTTCTGAGAATTTTTTTGTTGTTATAGTATTTTTTAGGTGTTTCCTAATACTTTGAGTTCAGACATAACATCCATTTTGTTAGTAACACAATTATGATAAAAAATTGAGAATGGTTAGTACATAAAATTACAGCTGACATATAATAAATCAAGTGTCGTAATAATAATTTAAATTGTTATGTCATAATTCAGTACTATGTTGATAATAGTTTTATTCTATTTAGTTTAGGAAGAGATACGAAGTTGCCCTTGGTGGCCACCAAAATCTATTTTCGTATCTCTTCCTAAACTAAATAGAATAAAACTATTACAGAGGCATTAAAAAAAAGCTTATGATAGGTATCACAAACTGGACGATGGATTTTTGAAAATTCCTTTGTTAAACAGAATAATAACATAAAGTAGGTGGTGGCGCTAGTTTAGGTGCTGTATGCGCCTTAAGAATGAATCTACGTATGGCGAAGTGCTTCGGACTGATCACGCCAATGTAAATGGATTATTTTCTCCTTAAAATGTATAAATTTAAAGAAAATAAAAACACTAAAACTTAATTTTTTATGGATCAAATATTCATTTAGACATAGGCCTCCCCTAATGAGCGCCACCTTAGCTGTGTTTATTGTCCAGCATTATTTATTTGGTGTTATGATTCCAGCCTTGCCGGGGTCCAACAGATCTTCAGCTGAGAGGCAGGTCAGACGGCTGGGGGGTACTCCGCTCACCTCACCAGCTCTATCCAGGGTAAGTTTCCACCCATGAATTTCCTATACAAACGTTATGCCAAAATGGGTTTAAAGAACTTTATTTCTCATAAAAACTTTACAGTTCACATAAAATGAGATAAATCTAAACAGTAGTTATGTACTAAATCTAAGTTTAACTAATTAAATCTCCTGGGCTCTGAGGCTTAACTAAAGGTATTAAGGGGCTGTATAAAGGCAATATTTAGGTATTAGTAGTTTTATTTAGTAGTTCGTAGCGCTTGACAAATAAAGTTGAAAATGGTGATGCGTTTGATTTATTTGAATCTCTTGTTCGACAATGTCAACATTATTTATCGGTTTTAATTTATTTTAAAAGTAAATAAACCAGTAAATAAAAACCTTTATACATATTTCTCTAGATGATAAAATTACCTTTCTTACAGTAACAAAATTATAAAACGTTATCACTCAAAATATCGAGCATTTCGAGACGAAAAAGTATTTTCGTGTTCTTTCTTGCGATATTTTTTTCAAGTTCCTAGATGGTTTTTATGAAATATTTTTATATAAGTCTTTTTTCCATACACTTGACTATGAACTGTATTTTTTTGGGCTTGTAATATGTCGCAGTGAGCCTAACTGTGCGACGAAAAAGTGGTCGTTTTTCGATGTCTGTCGTTGGGCAGCGCCTTAATACGATGATGACTAATGATTTTATTTATAAATGATTTGTTTGAGCATATTTTTACACAGTACTGCTATTATTTGTATTAGAATCATCACCACCCCTCTTCTTCCTTACAATTGTATGGTTGACTCTTGCTATTTTTATCTCAATATAATAAAATAGTTGATTCTGACTAGTTGAATAACTTTTACAGCAAGTTGTGAGTCCGGCGGTGCCGAGTCCCAGACCACAGTCGAGGCCAGGTGAGTCTCTATTCCTTTTTTTACTCAGTTCTACGCTTCTTTTTTTAGTTACGCGAAATATAATTAAAAACTTTCTCTATATTTTATTTTATTATTTACTCTCAGATCTCAGTAGACCAATTTCGGTACCAGATCTATAATCGAAAGTTGTAATGTTTCAATTTTTGTAACTCCTTTGTTACAAAACTAAGTCAAAGTACATCATACCACACAAAGAGTTCTCTTTAAGCATCCTCTACTTTAAGCATGTGTTCACATGCTTAAAGTAGAGGAAGTATAAAGTCGGCCTTATCGCTAAGAGCGATCTCTTCCAGGCAACCTTGAGATGGACTTGACATCAAGGAACACTATAGACAGTGGCTCTTAAATAATAAAAAAATATAGTAAACGTATACTTAAAAAAATACTAGAATACAAATTATAGATGTAGTTTGAAGCAGAATACTGTGACCTATGTAAGGACCTAATAACCTATTCTAAGCGAGCATGAAACGTCAAATAACCGTCTCGTTGCTTGTTGCGATCGCGTTCGCTTCGTACTGACTGCACGAACGGCTGTGTAACACGTTACATTACGCTGCGTAACACCGTTCTGTAACGAACTACAGTCCTGAAATAAGGGCGAGATTTTGTGTGAATAAACGCAAGAGAAGCTGTGATCAGAAGCTAGTTATGATTATCATGGCTTTCATTCAATATAGGCAACATAAGTTGACGACCACTGCAGCGCGGTGGGCTAAGGTCCGCCTGCGACGCAAGAGGTTGCGGGTTCGATTCCTCGGGAGAAATGTTCTGGTCGTTTCCTACCTATATTCAATAGGTACCTTACTTGTAGATAAGCACTTAGTACTAGCAAAAACAAGCACATCACTCACTAAGGTCGCTATGTATTGACATAAATCTTCCAATAAAATCTGAAGGAAGATATATTTGATCGCTAATTTCATAATTTTTTAGGGCTCTCACTTTGACATTAATCATCGAGTACCCATAACACAAGCTTTGCTAAGCTAGATGATGCTGTGTAGATGTCCAGCATTATTTTCAAAAAGTTAACAATAAAACTATTTGAAACATCGCTAATCAAATAATAATGTACAAACTTGCGTCAAAATGCTGATGTGTAGGAAGTGTAATACTATTCCACACAGAAGGGCTTTGTCAGCTTGATAATTTCAGTTCCCATGCTAGTATTGTTTGAAACAGGCACAATAAAGCCCTTTGTCCACGACTGCAGTTAAAGTCTTTTATTTTATTACTAGCGGTCCGCCCCGGCTTTTTCGGCTTTATTACCTACATAATTTTCAAATACTACATTTTCACACGTGCACGTTGGGTTGTCATTAGGGATAATATGGGGATAATGAATGAAGGATTCTAATGGTAAAATATTTTATCTAATCGGTCGAATACTTTCGGAGCCTATTCAATCCAAAGAAACAAACAAACAAATCTTTCCTGTTTAAAATATATGTATGTGTAGTTAAAAATATCTTTAATACGGAATGTAACTAAAGGTTAATCAATCAAGATCGAACGATAATCACTAATATTTAATTACCACAGTAACATTATTAGACGACCTCTGTGGCGCGGTGAGTGAAAGTCCGTTATTACGTGAGAGGTTACGGGCTCAATTCCCGCCTCGGGACTAATGTTTGTATGGTCTGCAGATATTTGTTCCGGGTGTTCTGGTAGTTTTCTAATATTAATAAAAATCTATGCAATATTGCTTTATGTATATCAGTCACCTAGTACCCATAACACAAGCTCTGCTTAGCTTGGGGCTAGGTGATGCTGTGTGGATTGTCAGGCATCATTTATTTATACCTATTTAATACTTTTATACAAGGTGTAACAAAATATGTGTACTAAACCGAAGGGGGAGGTTTCAGACCCCAATGGTGATCAGTTGTGGGGGGGATATAATTAAAAAGGTTGTCACTTCGTAAAAAATCAGCTGTCCATGTTGAAACTTTGATGCAGTTTTTTCCGAAATACCGATCGAAATTCGAAAAGTCGTGGAACAAAAGTTGGTCCCCTGGGGGGTGGAAATTCACCCCCTTTCGCTTAGTACACATATTTTATTACACGGTGTATATATGCGAACGTTTCTTTGTTCGTTACTTCTTCACGCTTAAACTACTGAACAGATTGACGTGAAATTGAAAATGAAAGTGAATGCTCGCTTAGACCTAAGAATGAATCTCCAAGCAAGCAAAAATAAATGATGATTAGTAATTTACGGGTATTTATCGCGTTTTTTTTTTCTTATTCTCGACGTTTCAACAGGTTTGCACTCTGACGTGGTCACGAGAAGAAAAAAAAACGCGATTAATACCCGTTAGGTAATTACTAATCGTTCAGATCGCGTAAGTTTAAAAACATTCAAAAATAAATGAAATATAAAATTTTGCATAGCTGTATGAACTTTTCCATAGACCCAACGTGTGCGAAACAGTATAAGTCTTTGACTAATAGCCATTTTATTTTATTTTATTTATGAAACAAAATCCACAGCTCTTAGATCTAAATAATAAAAAGAAAAACTTTTAATGTAACCTACAGCCAAAACAGGATTTACATTTTATACAATCTGAAATTGACTATCACTAAAATATAAAAACAATATAAAGCTAGTCAAAATTTGAAATCTCCGATTACACTCTGTGCCCAGTTCCATTGGCAAACCTCGCGGCACGACCTCAACGCTAGTTATCAAGTTTCAGCGACATTCAGCTGTGTATACATTTCCTTATCTACGCGAAACGTACACACACTAATTGATTCCACAGTGCCTAACACCTTTAAAGAGTTTAGTCGATGTTTCTTACAATGTTACTTTAAAATGGTACTTACTACTCAGAGTTGGTAAGGTTTTATAATTTTGATAAGTTTTGTAGATAAAAAAATATTTATTGCACAATTTAAAATTACAAGAGATGTGACAATTGGTGGTCTTATCGCTCAAGAGCGATCTCTACCAAACAACCGTGGATGGATATGATCGTTGAATTTAAAATGGTAACAATTTTAATCAAATTGTTAATTTAATAAATGATAACCTCTGTGGCGCGGAGGACGAAGGTCCGTCTGCGACTCAGAAGCTTGCGGGTTTGATTCCCTTGGCCGCAGGGTATACGTGAAGCACAGGACAAAAAACTTTTAAATATGAATAATGCTATCAATTGTTATTAATGTTAACTCATTTATTTCAGGATATATCCTTAGAATATTTACAAAATAATTAAATGTCACCATCAATTAGACCAAAGATGATAATTGATACAGATATTACGATAATATTTAATTGATACAGATATTACGATAATATTTAGATGTACCCATAACACAAGCTCTGCTTAGCTTGGGGCTTGGTGATGCTCTGTGGATTGATTTATTTATATATAAGTGATATTCACATAACTTTTTGTAAAATATAAATTTTAATCTACAAAAAGTTAATATCAGTTAATAGGTTAATTTTTTTGAATAAAAGGCTATTAATATTATTATGATATTAACATAAACATTTGTCTTCCAGCATGGGGTGGGTACGAGTCGGACTCTCAAGACGTGATACTAGTGGACGACGATCCCCTCCCGCCGCCCGCGCCCTCCCCCCTCGCGGCCGCACAGAAACCTCTCACACCACGTAAGTCTACCACTCCTCTTTATGAGAACGGTATACTCAGAAGCACCCACACATTCACTACACAAAATATCAGAATATCTAGACGATAACAAAATTTGGGACGGTTTAAACTCCCACTCTAAAACTAACAATCTAACAAAGTAAAGGTTTCTTGTTCGCTTCTTTACTTTACCTTAAAAAGATTAAAGTGAACAATTAATCAAAGTGATAACCTTATTTTCAATTTTTATTTAACTTGTTTTTTGTTACGTGTCCAAGAGTCTTCGTAAGGTCTAAAGGAAATAAAGTACTTTGATTTTGATAAACACACACTTGTTACAAAGAAACTATATGGCGCGAAGATGACTATATGGCGCGGCGGGCGAAGATCCGCCTGCAACGCAGGAGGTTGCGGGTTCGATTCCCGCTTCGAGACAAACATTTGTTCAGGGTGTTCTGGTCGGTTTCAATGCCTTAACTAATTTTGTTTCCCTCAAAGAAATAAGTGTGACCGTCAGTGATCAGTAAAGTTTTGTTTTCAGCTGTGAAAAGGCCGCCCTCCCCACAGCCACTGTACGATGAGAAGAAAGCGAAACGAGATAAGAAACCTAAGAAAAGAAGGTCAGTATACTCTATCTAATAGTGTATTTACTAAGAGCCTGTGACGTGTGAATTTCGAGGTGTCAGAGTCCTGTAAAGTCTAAGGACAAATAAAGCATTGAAATTTGATATTAGATTCGCGGGTATCCTAACATTTACCTCTGTACACTCTCAATAGTTACCGAAGCAATCAAATCCAAACAACAGCCGTGTGGTGCCGGCATAGAATTTTACCACCCCCACTCTTCCCGTGGCTGTCGTAAAAGGCGACGGGAAACACACCGAGGGGCGGGCAGCAGCGCCCTCTGCAGAACAACTCCACCGAACTGCGATCCCCAACCCTTGGGATTATGGGCAACCAAATGATAAATAATGACACCTATGGTGCTCATGCGCTTATGTCCATCAGTATACTATACACTGCATATATTATACACTGATGTTGTTGATGTTAATTCAAATCACAGCTCTGCTTAGCTTGGGGCTAGGTGTTCCTGTGTGGATTATCCACTATTTACTGATAACTGAAACGGTCTGTAACAGGGGCCACAGCCGCGCCGGATCCGGCACGGAGGCGACGGCGACATCCCCCGTCAACATGGGCGGGACCACGATCCCCGCGTCCCCGCCCCGCGCCGCCCCGCCGCCGCCCGCCCTCTGGCGGGACCGCAACGGGACGGAGCGCCGCCGGAACGGGAAGAAGAATAAGTTGGATCCGTACACGGCGATGGTGAACCGGATGCCTACCGCTGGAGCTAAGAAGGTGAGGGTTCGTTGTGAATTTAAACTGCGGCTCTATTGTCTAACTTGAAATCCATTACCAGTGAACTTCAAACCGATTACCAGTTGTAGACCCAGTCAGAATGTCGGTGTTGTCTGAGGTATTCAACTGGTCTTCGGTTTCAGCTTTACATAATACGAAAGTGACAATCGAAGTACAGGCTAGGTTTGAAATGCCAAACTGAAGCCGATTACGATTACCTGTTGAGTTAGACAATAGAGCTGCTGGTTAGGTTAGGTGATTTTGTATTGGAAGATGACCAGGTGACACCGGGTGAGTGTTACTTGACGGGGTACAATCGGAAATTCTGACGATTGCTGGATTCCCGACTTATTAAAAGCAAAAAAGTTCTAGCTAAGGTCAAGCGGCCGGTTCAGTCCTAATAATATTGTAAACGCGAAAGTTTGTATGTATGGTTTGTTACTCTTTCACGCAAAAACTACAAATTTTGGTGAAACTTGGTACATAGATAGTTTATGACCTGGAATAAAATATGCGCCACATTTTTATCCCGAAAATCCCACGGGATCGGAAGTTTTGCGGGTGAAACGAGGACGCCCAGCTAGTACATTTATATGTATATCACTTATGTGTCTAATACACGAATAATAACTAAGTTTATTGCGATTTAGATGCATATCATAATATACTGCTAAGCACAACATTGAAGTTATTCATACTTCATACATACTATGCGACAAGCTGAAGACAGGGCCCTTCAGCGCTTATTATTAGGCATGTCCAGCAGTGGACTAAGATAGGCTGATGATTATGATTCTCGGTGCAAGCTGAGTTACATCTCGCCAGTCAATACTCTTACACTACGTGCCCCTAGCAGAATGGTAACAACTCAAAAACTAACAAAAGCTGTCGCTTCCACACTGCATGCCCATAGCAGAATGGTAACAAGTCATAAACTGACAAAAGCTGTCGCTTCCACACTGCATGCCCATAGCAGAATGGTAACAAGTCATAAACTGACAAAAGCTGTGCCCTCAGGTGAAAACAACAAAGGAGCTTCTACAAGAGATCCAGTCTAGAGGCAGCAAGCCGATCCCCTCGCCCGGCTCGCCGGACGTCATGCTGATTGAAGACAGTGAGTATCACTACATTACTTTATTTATTTATAAAGATACAGCAGCTAACTTACAGTCTAACACCAAAACACTAAATACTAGACTTAAGAAAGAAAGAATACATAAAAACAATAAACAATATCTATTCATCATCATCATCATCATCACCAGCCTATAATAGTCCACTGCTGGACATAGGCCTCCCCTAATGAGCGCCATAGATGGCATTATCTTTGGGGGTTATTGCCCAAATATCTATTAATAAGAATAAATTTTTTTTTTTTTTAAATCTTTATTTAAAGAGCTTAATCACACTGCGATTATGTCGCTCTAACTAATTAACAGAAAAGAGAACAAAAACATAATGATCAATTTTAGAAAAACTTAACAAAGAACAATGGCAGGTCTCCATACTAAGAATTGTCTGGGATCAAATTGTAGCGTCCCGTAATGAAAAAAATGTTAAAAGATTTGGCGTTAGCTCCAGAATCTATAAATGAGACTATTTTCTTTGGGGAAAGCCGGAAAAAAAAGATTTCAGTGTTTGAATTTTTTGGTTATGAATGAACATCAAACAATATTTGTCTATAAAACATCGCAGATTGAAATCAAATCATAAAGAAATGGATAATGTGGTTTGGTCTTGGGTTTGGTCTTATCAATTAGACCACGCCACCTTAAATATTCGAAATGAGAAATGATAAACAAAATGAGCAAAACAAATTCTAAACTTCTTGTATGTTTACGAAAGCTGGGCGTGTATTAAAAAAAATGTACCTACCTACTTGCCCCGTAAACACAAAAAAACTGAGGATTTTAATAAATACCTAATGTTGGATAATCCACACAGCATCATCTAGCCCGAAGCTAAGCAGAGGTTGTGTTATGTTATGAGTTCCTACTAGATAACTTATATACTTAAAACAATATATATAGGTAAACCAGGTAAACCTACATTAATAGATATTTTTTTATTTTACATAGAAAATGCCCATGCACTAGCCAGACACAGGGCAGTATCAATCAAATCAGTCCATAAACAGTCCAGGTCGGGTGTAAATACGTATGTAAATACGTCGCCTGTGGCTTCCGTAATTCGGGTAAAAATAAATAGAAAACCAAAATATAAACACAAAACACAGCAGATATGAAAAACGCCGAAGTCTCGGAAGGATTCTGTCAAAGAGAATAAAACCACTACGTTCTAGATTCTGAGGCGTCTTGACAGACAACTGCTGACAACATGACACTATCAAAGACAAATCAAAGACAAATGATACATTGCATTCAATAATTGTACCCGCACCACTAATAAAATGGTAACATTTCGAATGTACCTAATTCGAATATCATTTGATAAGCTTTTAAATATCATAAAATAACTCCGGCCTTTACGAGAAGGTGTGAATAATTGAAAAATCGTAGAAAATTTATTAAATTTGATTCATATACATCAGATCCATGGACGCAAAAAAAAGTCCAGACCAAATTCTGCCATTGTTCTTTAACTTACATCTACAAAAGTATTTAAACAAATAATAACATTAAGTTCAGCGCCGATCGGCCTGATCGGAGCTGAACTTGATGTTGTACAATTTCACCAGATTTTTGACTTCTTCCGAATCAGGGATTGATAAGGCTATATTACAATCAGCAAATTCTTTTAAAAAATATTTACATTTTTCTGTACGGAAGGTGTCGTTCTGGACACACTCCATGAGAACGTGAAGTACGTCCTCCAGTACTCCGCACGAGTCGCAGTTAGGAGAAGGCACTTTTCCCATAAGGAATGCAAGAATAAATTGTTTATTGTAAATTACTGTTAGCTTTTTATATCTCCGGCGACTCGGATGAATTTCCCAAATATATAACGTAATACCAAAATGATTTGTAATTTGAGCATACTGTCACCATCTGCTATTGTTTGTATTAAAATGAAATGTAGGTTCCTACCACATTTTTTTCAAAATAATTCTTAAATGAATTTAAACTGAATGGGATTTTTTCAAAGAAAACACGTTTTCTGATCTTTAGTGTAAATAGGTCAGTATTTTCAAAAAAAATTGTGGCAGGAATCTTGATAAATACTATTTTAATACAAATAATAGTAGATCATGGTGCAAATATGCTCTAATTACATATTATTTTGATACTAAATTTGTATGGGATATTCTTCCCTCGCCGGAGCCTTAACCATTGTCCAAAAAAGAGGTGTTTATAACACCTCTTTTTTGCTGTGTCTGCCGGTGGGGCCTTCCAGGTAACAAATGTGTGAATGATTTGGACTTATTTTTTTTATTGAACTATTTTTTAGAAAATGAAGAAAAACACCAGATCCCAAAGTTAAATTTGATTCATAGAGTATGTGTAATGATGACTGTAAAATTTATAACAAACTAGCAGAAGCTGATTGAGTCAACATCATCAGCCAGAGTCTGATTCAGTGAAGCCCTATACCCCAAAACAGTAGGCTGTACATACATATGCTCGCAAAATGATGTGAAAAACTACAACGCAGATCTTACAGAATGTTACATTACAGAGTGAACCATAATTTATTTTTATCAAACAGATAAAGTAACTTGCACAAAATGGTAGCAGAAGGCTATTCTAAATTAGAAGTACCCATGTACTACCTTTTACAAAAGTTAAAAACTAATCAGAAATCAACCTTTCCAGCCACCCCCATCAAAGTGGACTCGCCCCTCCGTAACGGCGCCCCCTCCCCGCGCCCCCCGTCGCCGCCGCCACCCCCCCTGCCCCCGCTCGAAGACCCGCGGCCGCACCACGAGTGCACCTGCGGGGAGGGCGAGGCCGAGGCCGCCTGCCCCGCGGCGAGGCGGCTCCACGTCCATCCCTACCACATACGGGCGCTGCACAACGCATACCTCCCCGGGATCAACGGCACCCGCGCGCCCCTCCACCCGCACCAATACGCCGTCAGGAAACTCACGGACCCAGAACGACCGGATCTATTCACCAGCGTGGTGCCGCTCTACAAATACTCAGACTACGCGGACGATTGCTGCGTGAAAAACATGGCGCGGGTCCCGCTCTGTGCGCACCTCCCCTGGACGGAGTTCGCGCCCAGCCCCCCCTCCCCGCCGCCGCCCGCTTCCCCGCCACCTATCAGACCATATCCTATCGACGAGGTGAAAGAGGAAGCGGTGGTCAAATCAGAGGATTCGAGAGACAGCGAGGCGACCAACTGCTCGGACAATCAGGAGGATGTCGAGACGGTTATCAAAGCGGAGATGGTCAGCATACCTAATCTAGAACCCAGTGAGAGGTTAAAAGCGCCCATATTAATGGATGAAGAGACGCAGTTCAGTAAAGAGATTGCGCTACCGGAGAAAATGGAAGTGGAGGAAGAATTTGAGGTGAAACAGGAGGAGCACAGAACGGTTGAGAGGACGAAAGAAGAATTGAACGGGCAGGCGTTGTACGATATGGTCACGCGGACGAAGGACGGCATACCGTACGATTACACGCAGATGGCCATAGCCCCTGTGATAACCCTGCCCGAGGATACAGCCGAAGCGAGTTCAGCCCTGGAGGAAGCGCTGGAGCAGGCCCAAGCGACGGAGAGGTTGACCTTCGACCGGCCGCCGCGACCCGATAACTTCTCCGAGTGGCACGAATGCGCGAAACTGGGCGAACTTATAGCTTTACCTTATGTGGTGATAGACTGAGATCCTGTGATAAATGAGCCGGTCCGCGGAATACAGCTTTTTGTAAGGAATACGGTTCTTATTGGCACAAATTATGAATACCACAAGATTGCCATAGCTTTGCAATATGGTCAGAGTCACCATACGAAACTGTGGACGACTATATGGCAGGCCATATAGCTTGTGAAGTTGGTTCCTAAGCCTAACATGGAATTTTGTAGCTTGCGATATCCAGCGGAGATGAAACAGCACCGTATGCCATTGACAGTGTTTGTTAAGTTGTGTTCACGTGGAGTCGGTTGAGTCAAACTGTTCTGTGTAGTGCCAAAACGTCTCACGATCACCTTGTCGTTCCAAGTGTCCTTATATTAGATGTTAAGTGTACCCTTTGTATATAGGAGTGTGATCGCTCGAATATGTACATACAGTTGTAAGTTGGTTTATGTAGGTAGGCAATGAATAACTAGGTCTGTTTTGCTTGATTGGTCTGAACTTAGCGTCACTTTTTGCAGTCAATTTTGTGTTGCTAATTTCAGAGTGGACAAGTGTTTGAATTGGTAATCTTGTGTGTTGGATTTTGCAGCTCTATTTGGTTCCCTAATACCTAATACATATCTGTCATCTATCAACTACACAATATTTGATTTAAAGTCGATGTCATTTTGTGTAGGTAGTTCACAGACTGGATAAAAAGTAGCTGTGATATTCTATTACGTTTTATCGCATTCCTCTTAGTTACTGGGTTCAGTGCTAAGTTCCTTCTCTGTCCAATACTCTACGGAGGTGACGCCTTTACTAAATAATTTAGGCGACTTCCAGTTTAGTGGGCTGACATCATCTGACACACGAGATTCGACCTAAAAGCTCGCGTGCTAAAGCCAGCGAGATTCCGGACGCTTTTCGATTATTTTTAGTTACAAAGTTTATTTAGTATTAATAAGTCAGTGTCCATGTTTTAGTCAGATATTTATTTTGTATCGTTTTCAGTTTGCAAATTATTTTGTATGCGCTGGATCGACGTCTACTTTTAGACGAGAAAATTTTCATTCACAAACATAATTGCTACACAATTCAATTTTTAGAATTAACAGAACAACCTAAAAAGTCGTATATAGGATATTTACGTCCTTTCTAGCCTCGTAAATTACAATTAAATTTTTATTTAGCATTTCGTATAATTCCAAGAGAGGTCTGTCCCTTATCTTTCTTTGGCTTTGATATCAATTAAATTGACTCAAAACCAGATTAAATAGCTGGAAACGCAAACCAAAGTATTATTCTTATACAAGAAGACTGCCATTTTTTATAACCAAAAAGACGTACTGAAATTATCACTTAGATGAAAACTATCGCATTAATACTCAAATTCAATAGCACTGCTTAAGTTAGAACCAATTATGTCTCCAGTTTTAAATAAGGGCCTTTGGTAACATTAGTTTCCATACCAACCATAGTCGATCCTCGCATTCTTCTCTAGATAAATCAAATTTCCAAATACGAAAAGGGACTGTCTAATTTCTTGTTACCTATTGTGATCGAAAATATAAAAAATTAAGTAATTAATAATAATAGGAGTTCCAATTGTGTATTATACATATTGTATCTAATTATATCATGCTAAATATCACTGAATGTTGTCCGGCAAAGATATATCTTTATATAAATAATTGTTGCGAACATAAAATTAGATGTGTTAAATAGCGAAATTTTTATAATAATTTTTGCATTGTTATTTGCTGATTTTACGGTCAAATTGTTACAATGTTTTTATGACTAAAAGAATTTGACGACATCTGTGGCGCGGTGGGCGCAGGTCCGCCCGCGACGCATGAGGTTGCGGGCTCGGTTCTCGCCTCTGGACAAAAGTTTGTACAATGTGCAAATACTTGTTTAGGGTGTTCTGGTCGTTTTCTTTAAATAATAAAATATCTATTTATGTAATATATTGTATTATGTATATCCGTCATCTAGTTCCCATAACACAAGCTCTGCTTAGCTTGGGGCTGATGCTGTGTGCATTGTCCAGTATTATTTTTATTTATTTATTTCATTGTTGTAAGGAAGCCAAGCCGTGTTAAACATTTCTAATTGTATGTTCGTAAATACTTTTCTCATTGTTAAAATATCAAAAGGTGAATATGAGTGTTGAATATTGCTCAGTTTTAGACTACGCCTCAAAACCTTTTCAAATATCTTGACTAGGCCTTTAATCTGACCCTTTTTATAACATAAAAAATACAAAGAACCACCAAAGTTGTGCCTTTGATTTTGTATAAAAATATATTTTTCTATCTATTTTCGCTTAGTAACTCTTCACTTTTGTTTCTTGTTTAGTTATAGGTTGAAGATATTAACTTGACACCCTATTTATGAGTAAATTCGCGTCTTTAATGTACAGTAACAATCCTACCTAAGTATTTCATAAAAATAATATGAGAATAGCATTTTATAAAAGCAATTTAAAGTTGCCTTTTGTTGCCACTGCTGTAAGTAAAATTTTAGTCGAATAAACCAATACTTTTAGCGCCGTACGTTTTAAAGTTTTCCTGGTTGTTAAAGCTTAAAACTAGTACTTTATTCAATCCTCATGCTCAGCCTAGACCGCCGGTATTTATAAACTAATAAAAAAGGGTGCAGGTTTGTTATTTTGCTATGTTGTGGTGCAATAAGCACTCGGGACCGTTTCTCACGTGGGAGTTAAGACTGACGCCCAGAATGGGATTTAGAGAGCATCCATTATTTTTGTATAAACAGTTTACAAATATCGGCCGTTAACTGTACAATTTCAAACTTAAAATCATAATAAAGAATATGCGCATCAAAATGCATAGGATTCCTTGTAATGTCGCCTCGGGTGGCCTACGTTATTATTATGTTTGTTTTTGTTGGTTGTTATGTGATGGAAGTCGGCACCCGAAGCTAGGTTGATCCATTTTCGAGGTGGACTGACGCTCAAATTGGTTGACCAAAGATGCCTGGCGATCCTAACTGCACCTTTGCCTTGGATATAGGGTAACAGCTTGCTTCAATTCTTTTACCTAAGAAAATGTGTGGAAATCTCAGCCTAAGAAATCGATGTTGGGTGCATTTTGATGTTTGAAGTTGCCTTTGGAATGGATTAGCCGATGCTGCAGATGAAAATGCTCAAAGTGAATTTGAGTGTTGTTTGTTTGGCAGCCTTCGCGCTTATTGTGGATCTGTCTAGAACTTGTTGCTAATTGACTCTCTGTATTGTAATTTTTTTGGGTTCTTGATCAACGTTGTAGAAAAAGACACCCTTGTTATCATCTGTTTTAGTTATAACTATTTCTAATACAAAATTTATGTTTAAAATTAGTTGCATCTTAAATTCATTAATTTTAATAAGTTTTTGTTGAAATTGTAATGTGTAAAAGACAGATTTTTTTGTTATTTGGCGCTATTAGTTGAAATTTTGTTATTTTTGCCCGACCAAATTGTTGTGCTATTTCTGATTTGCTCTTACTGTGTTTGCAAACGAATAATATTATTTGATATCTCTTATCAATGTAATAGTCCCTATTAAGCAAAAATTGTCCGAGAGACACCCAATTTATAACCCGATTACCGCTATTGTTACAAATTCAAATATGTTCAGCTTTTGGTTACTTTATTCGGAAGAAAATACTATTTATCGATCTTAAATCAGTTGGATATGACAGATCCACTCGTGCGCAGTACAAAAAGGCCTTACGTGAGGCGAGCTTGTATACAGAGGTCGACTAATGACGTCTTGTTGGACGAGTTCCAAAAACTTTTGGTAAAATATAAAAGCAAAATATATGTTTTTATTACGAATTTACTGTTTTTATTTAGAAACCCTAAAGAGAACTATTGTCTAAAATAGAAAATGATTAATAAGATAAAATCTTAGATAGTTTTTTTTATTAAGGTTCCGGCGATGGATGTCTTTCCCATACAATTGCAACACCAAAATGATTTGAGCTAATTTTCACCATGGTCAGCTATGATTTGTATTGAAATAGTATTTATCTATGTTCCTGTCATAAACTTTACTACAAACACTTTTCTGACATGAAATTAAATCTAATTGCATTTTTACGTCAAAGAAGACATGTTTTCTCATAAGTATTTTGAAAAAACTTTGGCAGGAGACTTTATAAATACCATTCTAATGCAAAAAATAGCAAACCATGATGATATTCTTAAAATACAAACCTATTATTTTTACTAAGTTTCTATGGGGGAAATTCAGTATCGCCGGAACGGCAAGATAATTAAAAATTATATAGGTAACTACTTAAAGTAATTACATCACAATACACACATCACCAGCCTATAACAGTCCACTGCTGGACATAGGCCTCCCCTAATGAGCGCCATAGATGGCATCATTATTTGGGGGTTATTGCCCATAATCCCCACGCTGGGCATGCGGGTTGGGGATCGCAGTTCGGTGTAGTTGTTCTGCAGAAGGCGCTGCTGCCCGCCCCCCGCTGTGTTAAGTAATTACACTTCAAGTAATTACTAATACCTAAGTCTGAAGTATCTTTACAATCCCCGTAAATGTTTACAATAAAAATGAGTATAGGGAAAGTCAGCATCAAAGAAAATAAAAGTAAAGTTTCTGTTATTAAAATTTATTAATATCAGATATTAAAAAACAATTTATACACAATAAGGCACTAGAAATGCGCGCGAGGCGCTAATATCATTAATGGCACATTGTTAGGTCAGCTGTTATATATTTTTGTAAAGAATACTAATCCTTTTAATTTTCAGGACTAAAGTCTCTGAAACTACAAAGGGTCTTAGAATTCAATGAGATTCTTATAATAAAGAAAAATTTCGTTGCAAAAATGCCAATTTTCTCAAAAATTGCAATTAACTTCGTTGTACTTGTTAATCATATTAATTTACAATAAATACACTTATTTATTAATGTTTCAGCGTTTTTTACGCTACGTTTTAAGTAAACGCGTCGAAAAAAGGCTTTGATGACGTTTCAACGTCACATCAATAGATAAAATTATAATAAAAATTTTAAACTTAATTGCCGAAGTTTGCATTGCAATACATAACAATGGTGATTTCTAAACGATCACTGGGTTTTTTTTCTATGTTATTGATGAAAAAGGTCCAAGGTACATGTTAAAACACTACCAACATAACAAATTACGGGCACTGGTTTGACTTAGGGTTTTTCCTTTGACACCTACCTATAATCTCTGAAACTTACATTAACTGTGGTATAAACTTACACAGCCTATAGGTATCCAGTAGACAAGGGCCTTTATTCACTATGGTCAATCCACGCACGTTACACAGGTACGACATGACAGCGGCGTGGAATCGAACAAAACCGTATTTAGAATGCATTGTGACGTCACACGGTTTGGGCAAGGAATCTCCTATTTCATAGAGAATAAGGTCCAAGAATAGGCTGATGATGATGATACGTCATTTTAACCACGTGTGAGTTTATAAAATTACTTTAGTGTGGTTATAATTTAAACGTAAGTAGCTATTACCAGGGCCTTTTATTCATTATTTACAATCGAAAAACGTTACACAGAGACATCGGCGTATCGGCAAAATATATTCGTATTTGGAACGTTATGCGTCACACGGTTTGAGCAACGAATCCACTGACATAGAGAATAAGGCCCAAGTTCGTAAGGTAAAGTGGCGTGGAATCGGACAAAATATTGGTAGGAATTGTATTTGGAACACGTGACGTCACACGGTTTGGGCAACGAATCTTCTGTCATAGATAATAAGGCCCAAGTTCGTAAAGTCGTATAATAAGAACCACCACGTTTACACACTAAACATAGTAAATTGTGACGTTTACATGATAGTGCAAGGCATGGCGCAGCATAGCGGCAGACAGATGGGCACAGCTGTCTTGGTCTCGGAATGCTTCTCTTTGCTCTTGGATCCAGATTCGTATTCGTACATGCCGCGCCCGTGAGCGTAGCGACCGCCGCCGGCTTGCATCGCCTGGAATAGCATTTTTTTGGAATTAAACGATTTAAATCTATGGGAATTAAGATAATATACATTTAGCAATATAAAACATGTCTTTGCCAAACCACTTTACTATTATGACGATAGATGGCAGCATTGAGCATTTCTTAATATTATTCATTTTGCGTTTGGATCATAAAAAGGCACAAATGGTAAGTTTTTATTCACTTTGTTTTATTTTATATAACACTAATAAAAACAGACATTATTTGCGCTCTTAAAGTGTGATAAAAATAGCATAAAAAATGTAAAGGTATTTTGTCGCCTTTATTCCAGTTTTCTCTGACCTGGCATTCAGTTAACTAGTCGTTTAAAATATCGCTCTTCAAAAGTGTGATAAAAATACCTACCAAATATTATTTTTATGGGTAATTTGGTGCCGTTTTTCACTGTCCACTAGCCATTCAGTTAACCAGTCTTTTAAAATATGTTTCAACTTACACTGCTAGCCTCGTATCCGCCGCCGACGACGGCCGGGCTGTCTTTCTTCTCGAAGGGCACGTGTCCGGGCGGGTAGTACACTGCGGGACCTGGCAGCGAGAATCATTCTCATAAGGAACATAATTAGACCCAGATATTTACTAACGGCCTTGCAGAAGACTGCAGGCAGACAAACTGACAACAGGAGGCTATGGTGCTCATTCGCGAAGGCCTATGTCCAGCAATGGACTAACATGACTACAATGACTTGTAGTAAGTATTTTATTTTAGAGACTAGTTTTCACATTTATGCAAATGTGTGATTTCTTTGATGTCTTACAATAATAATGCAATCTTAAAGCTATAACATTACGGATGTCAAAACATCATAAAGCCATTTGTGAAACGTCTGAGCTAGTCTATATCTTTACCTACCGTTTTTTACCGAGGGATGGGATACTGTGCGTTTATTCAAAACATACCTGCGACATTACGGCTGCCTCCGATCGGCGTAGGCTTCACCGCGCTGACCGGCGCGTCTCGTCCGAGCGGCGTGACGTCAGAGCGCGAGCTTTCGTGCGTCACTTCCACCTTGCGGCGAGTGACGCCGTCCGGTTGGGTTGGGAAACGCTGGATATTGGTGAAGACACATTATTAGAAGCACAAACAAATCAAGGAATCTCTGAAATCTGTATGACGTGGGTTCTTTGTCATTTATTCTATTTATTAAATCCTTTGTTGGTTTGTTTAATTATTACAACCCGTGTGGTGCCGGCATAGAATTTGACGTTCCAACATGACGGTAAATGTAGGTAGATGTAGTACCATATAAATATCCCATACAAAAGTAGTACCAAAATTATTTTTATTTGAGCATTCATCGGTCGTCATCAGTGATAGTCATATCAGTGATAAAGCCTTTCCAATTTTAATGACAGAAAATAAAATCATAAAAGTAATAACTCACAGCCTCCGGGAAGTCAGCCAGCAGATCATCCAGCCTCTTCGGCGGCTGCTGCGTGCCGGGGGAGGGGGTGGAGGGGCGCGGGAAGGGGCCCGGCGAGGGGGAGGGGCGGGACGTGTTCTGCGCGGAGTACGTCGTCTCCGAGTACTTGTATGAGGTCGGGGCCTGCAACCAGACAATGTCTTTCCTATACATACTTACCATGAATCATTTTTGTTCTAATCTGTTGGTTACTGATGCTAGTTTATACAAAACTATTCATCTTCTTTTTTAATAGATAGATAGAAAGTACTTTATTATAGACTAGCGGTCCGCCCCGGCTTCGCACGGGTATTAAACAAAAATTTCAGAAATTATACACACTAAAACGATGGGTTTCACAGTTTTTATACGGATCTTTACTTTTTTTAACAGCATTGGGGTTTTTGACATTGACTCGACATTCCAAAACTGACACTGGCCGTAGAGAAAAAGCAAGCACCGTGCGCTATACAACCTCTTTTTCTATTCTGAGGCGCCATAATAGAAAAAGAGGTTGAATATACAGCCCACGGATCAATTATTGAATTTTTCATGCGGATCCCTAACTTTTTTGAAAATATTATATAGCCTATGTTCATCACGGAAAATTAAGGATTCTAATGGTGAAAGAATTTTTTATCTCGGTCCAGTAGTTTCGGAGCCTATTCAATTCAAACAAACAAACAAACATACAAACAATCAAATCTTTCGTCTTTATAATATTAGTATAGATACTTTTGATATAATACTTTATTATTAGAGAAAGAAAACATTACAAACAGACATGCTTAGAGTAAAGAAAGTATAAAGGGCGGCCTTATCGAGCTTATGATAGTTGGGCTTTTCGTTATAAGTATTAATAAAACGGGTGTCCCGATTTTTAAAAAACAACGTACTTTTTGCGAGCAATGATGCCACATAAAGATAATCATTTCAAAATTATTTATTTGTTTTCAAAGGCGAATTTTGTTTGCCTTTTATAAAATAGTGAATTCAAACTGTTATAGGACGAGGGCTCGGAGTGTTTTAAAAAAAGAAAATTATAGTATCTATTTATAAGGGACATTCACAATAGAAGACACGATTAAAAAAAATTCGACCATCGGACAACCGGCCGCTTCGTCGGAGGTCAAACCAGTCTCGACCAATACATCCCTACACTAACTATCAAACATGTTTAGTCAGCGACAAGTAAGCATTAACTCATACACAGTAAGGGTAAAACAAAACGACTTACGTAAGGTCCATGTCCGTTGTGCGGCTCGGAACGATGCAGCTTGATCTCATTGACGGGCGCGGGGTAGATCACGCGCTCACTGCTGTGGTCGGTCACTGAAATTTATAGCAACGTGTCAAAAATCATCAACAACCAATACTTAGTACCTAGTATTGTATATGGATCAGTGGAGCTATACCTGTTGTTTGTTTACAGTCTGCAGTTAGCTCAATTGTAAATACTAGCTCTATTTAGTTACATAGTTAGATAATTGGAATTTACTTTGTGCTGCTTTATTAATTTGGTCTCCACGGAAAACCAGCGCTATGGCATGATCTGCTCTACCATAGCACATGCTGAGTGGAGTCCGATTTTGTCAGTCTTTTCAGTTTTTAGTTTAAGGTTTATAATGAATGTATCTTTATGTATTTTCTGGCAAAATAAAATTTACTTGAATTTGAATTTAAAAAAAAAATTCTTGTTTGTTGTTACATTACTCACCGTCCTTAGTAACATGCGTCCTATACTCGCGAGTGTCGCGGACGTCGCGTGTCACGGTGCTGGTGCCGTCTCTAGAGAGCGTGTGTGTGCAGTGGGAGCAGTACTGGCAGCCTCCGGGGGAAGGGACCGCTAGAGTCGATGGCACCTTAGTGCTGTTTGTAGACCTGAAGGCATGCCATGGAAACGATATAAGACGAATTGGCTTTCTGTAACTGTTGAGTATATCTATCAAGCAAGAGCATCTACATGATGTTGCTTGTGTACAATACCCTCATTACTTTAACACACGCAGATGTTACGGAGAGACGGAGGAGACATAAAGACCTATAGAGCCTCGCATTATGTATGTATGGACTTACATAAATACAGGACTTACATAATATGCGCGGCACTAGGTATACATGCTTATTGGCTGGCAGGCAGTAAAAATTTGCATAAAAAACCCAATGACCTTAAAATAGGAATATTATTTTGGAATATTTTAACAATAAAATTATATTTAGAGTAATATTATTTCTTGACCCACATTTTTATTACTTAATTAAATTATTTGCTTTACTTATCTGAATAGTACTAATCTTTGAGGTATTACTTCATAAAGCCTAACATTATAATTTTTACACCTCGGCGAGGCATAAATTCACTGTATTATTGTGATAATCACATAGTATAAAACAAAGTCCCTTCCCGCTGCCTGTTTGTCCCTATGTATTCATAGATCTTTAAAACTACGCAACGGATTTTGATGCGGTTTTTTTTAACAGATATAGTGATTCCGGAGGAAGGTTTTTGTATCAGCATTGGACCCGTGCGAAGCCGGTGTGGGTCCCTAGTCATATACATATATAGTAGGTTAAAACTAGTTTCCTTACGTCCGTATATTCTCAGTAGTGGAGACATATCGCTCCTGGTCGGAGAGCGGCGGCAGCGGCACAGTGGTGGGGTCTTGGTCGGCTGGGACCTCGTACGTGTAGGTTTTTACTGTGGTCGTCACTTTGTTCATGGGGGTGCTGCTTCGAGATAGCTGGAGAAATTAATAACATTGGTATTATATAGCTTAATAATAAGTGACGGTGCGGTCTAATTGAAGGTCTAGGAATGTTTATGTTATGTGCTACATTAGATTTGGTAAAATAAATCTCAAATAAATCCTATTATTTGGAGAAAATAAATAAATAATAAGTAAATAAATGTGGTAATAAAGTTAAAATCAAAATCAAAGTGCTTTATTTCCTTTAGACCTTACAGGACTCTTGGACACACAGTTAGTGGTTACTAAATTTCATAATTTTTGTTTATTAGATTCTTAATTCTACATAAACTAGCCTTCGTAGATTTTATGAAAGGATAATCGTCATTGATAATGATAGCTTCTTGCAGTATTATACGGTCCACCAGTATTATATTTATAAAAAAAGGCAAACAAAAAAAAACACTTGGTTTTTTTTCTTGTTTTTTTTTTTAACTTGTGCACACTTTGCTATATTACGAATAACATAAAACAACGCCTAAATTAGCGAGGCAATGCAGTCAGCATCTTGAGTACACTTCCAACAGGTATTCATATGGATCAGTTGAGCTACCTGTGGTTTGTTTGCAACAGTCTGCAGTTAGCTCATTTGTTACAATTTTAAATACCTGCTCTAATTTAGTTAGATAATAGTAATTTCCTTTGTTAATAAAGGCTTTTTTGCCAATTACAAAAAAACTTACAGTAGAAGTATTAGAAGTGACATGATGGCAATGGTTGCAGACGGGAGCGGGCACCGCGATCGGTACCGCGGGCGACACCTGGGACGGGACCACGCGAGATTCTGTAAACGAAAGTATTTTTTTAAAAAAGTTTGACAATCTCCGGAAACAAGATTTTGTGCCTGTAATTTGGTAAGTTGAGCTAGATTGTATGCAATTATTTGAAGTTTCAATTGTAAATAATAGTTAAAATTTAATTGATAATGAAGGTTTTACTTGGTAAGAGTAGGAGACGATTAAGCGGCAACATAGACTTCCTCAAATTATTAGGATGCGATCTTAAGGTAAGCTTTTCTTACTTTCACTAGATGGCGCTATCTGTGTCTTATAGACAGCTTTTTGTTTATAGCACATACCTCTCAAATAAGCTTATCTTAAGCTAGATGGCGCTATCTGTACCTAACATCCAGTAGTGTTTACACTACCTGTCTTCTCCTCCCTAAACAACTCCTGCCGTATCTCGGAGCGGGCGACCGGCGGCGGCGGAGGGCTGGAGCCCCACGACGAGCTCTCGAGACGTTCCTCGCGCTTCAGGGTCGAGTAGCCGCTAGATGGCGCTTTTGGAGTTCTGGAACAATGACGGGGTACCTAAATAAGTTCGCTAGATGGCGTTGTTAAAGCATTTATCTAATAAGATCGATCATAAGTACTAGATGGCGCTGTGATCAAATTGTAACGAATGGCTTAAAATAGACTCTAGTTTTTTTATAGTTTGTTATATTGTAAATTTTGTTAAAGAATCAAATATTGTACTAATTTATTATGTGTTTTGTATTTATTAAGGGTGTTCTGGTCGTTTTATATGTAGGTATAATAATAAATATATCTATGTACCTACTCAGTATATGTATATCAGTATATGTATATCAGTTATCTACCCATAACACAAGCTGTGCTTAGCTCGGGGCTAGGTGATGCTGTGTGGATTGTCCAGCGTTATTTATGTATTTATTTATTGTATTAAGGCTCCGATGACAGACGAATTTCCCAAATAAAACGTACCTAATACCAAAATGATAGCAACTCCACCGAACTGCGATCCCCAACCCGCATGCCCAGCGTTGGGGATTATGAGCAATAACCCCCAAATGATACCTAACCATCTATGGCGCTCATTAGGGGAGGCCTAGGTCCAGCAGTGGACTATTAGATATAAGATGATGATGATGATAGTAAGTATTTCAATAACTTTGATTTGTAAAGTACTATTTGCAGTTCACTTACGCCTTCCTATAATCAAAGGACGAGCTCTCCGCCGTATCGGAAGTGTACCCGCTCTTGTAGAGCTGTCGCTCCTGGTCCTTCTGCAAGTCTTCTAGCAGCGAGTCTAGTTCCTCCACGTTGTGGGAGAGATCCTTGGTAGCTTTGGAGCTCTTCACTTTGGAGTACCCTGGAATTATATAATGGAAGTCGTTGGTGCTTCTGTTTTTGCTAGTAGCTACAACCTGGGTCTCTTTAAAATTAGAGTGAATGTGACTTCTAGACTATCGTGATCCACCGTCGTTTTCATCTTTATTTTCTATCAGGTGAGATCGTGGTCAAACGGAGGTTTATAAGTTACTAGCAGCCCGCCCCGGCTTCGCACGGGTATTAAACAAAAATTTCAGAAATTATACACAATAACACGATGGGTTTCACAGTTTTCATACGGATCCCATACTTTTTCTAACAGCATTGGGATTTTTGACATTGACTCGACTCTTAATAACTGACACTGGCCGTAGAGAAAAAGCAAGCACAGTGCGCAACCTCTTTTTCTATTCTGACGCGCCATAATGGAAAAAGAGGTTGAATATACAGCGCACGTTTCAATTATTTAATTATTCATGCGGATCCCTAACTTTTTTGAAATTATTCTATAGCCTATGTTCATCACGGAAAAATCAGGAAGCTAATGGTGAAAGAATTTTTCAAATCGGTCCACTAATTTGGGAGCATATTCAATTCAAACTAACAATAAAATCTTCCAATAAAATTTCCTCTTTATAATATTAGAATACACTAGAACAATACTTATGCGTAGAAGTCGACAGTAAACCCAACTGTTAGTAGAATTGGATGGACAGTAAACCTACCAGGAGTAGAGTAAACAGTAAGCCTACCAGGTGTAGAGTAGACAGTAAACGTACCAGGAGTAGAAGAGATGCTGGTCTCGTAGTTGTAGGTCCTGGTTCCAGCGCTAATGGCCGGCAGCTCTCGTTCCTCGCGCTCGAAGTAGTAGCTGCTGCTCTCTGAAGACTTGGGGGTCGTCTGCGGAGGGATCGTGAACTCCTGGAACACATATCTAGTATAAGAAGGGAGAGACGTAAGAAGTACTGAGCTATTTTATGGCGATTCATTGATTTATGAGGTATTTACCAGTTACGCAATTGCAGTCTATCTGGCGCATTGCTTCACCATTGAAATAATGATTGCAACCAACATTGCAGCCAGCGTCTTAGGGACGCTTCCAACTGGATATGGATTAGTTGAGCTACCGGCAACGAACTGCAGTTAGCTGTTGTTGCAGTTGCAGTTGGGTACAATTGTTTCAATTGTAAATGCTTGTTTTAATTTTGATAAATAATTGTAATTTTCTTGATCCATATCAATACCAGTTGGAAGTGTACCCAAGATGCTGGCTGCATTGCCTCGCTGTATGGCAATATCTATGCGCTGCGCCCGATACTGACTGAGTAGGGTTATATTATGAATATTAATATTTCTTGCCAGATTAAAGCAAGGACTGGTAACACCGTCTTTTCTTACCTCACCTATTTATTTTTTACGTTGTTGGCTTGTTATGAGATTTGTTTGTACACATCAATCTATCCTAAATTATGTACGTTGAATAGCACTATTATATAACTTCAATTTTCTATAACTACGTATAATTAAGTCCTAGAGGTAATAACTTTACTAATACTATAATTATGTTGTTGAACATTTTTGTAAGAATTACTTGTACTCATTATAAGTGAACTTTTATTGTTTGTATCAGATAATAAAGCTTCTTTAACCTCAATTTTCCTTGCCAGATTGAAGCAAGGACTGGTAACACCGTCTACCCTTACCTCAACAGTCCTCATGTCCTTGCGATCGTACTTCCCCGACGGATGCTTCTCCTCTGAGTACTCGTAATGGTACTCGCGGGCGCCGCCGCCGACGCCGTTGCGCCCCAGAGAGTTCAGCTTGCTGCCTTTTGGCAGGAGGTCCGATTTTATCATGTCTGAAGGAATAGAAACGTAGTGTAGGACGCCCTCCTGCCAGGGATGATGCGAAAGACTGCTGGCAGATGCTGGATGCGACAAGCTGAAGACAGGGCGCTATGGCATAGGGGAGGCCTATGTCAAGCAGTGGGCTAACATAGGCTGATGATGAAGGAATAGGGAATTTTTACTATTATTATTTTTGTTTTATCTAAAGGTTCTAATATTAAAGGGGAAAGATTATATTGTTTGTTTGAATTGAATAGGCTCCGAAACTAAACTACTGGAAACTACTGGACCGATATGAAAAGTTAGTTCACCATTAGAATCCTAAATTATCCCTGATGAACATAGGCATAAGAATATTTTCAAAAAAGTCTCAAGCAACGCCTTGCAGGCTGGGCAGCGAGTTTGTTAATGCTTGATTGCTTACCGAACTGCTCATCCGTGTACGGCACAGAGCCTGAGCTAGAATACTCCTTGTACTCTTTATGTTTGCTGTACGACTTGGTCGCCATCTTGGTTAACTGTCTGTGGACAAACAGAAATATGTATTTAGGTTAATCGGCCAGTTCATCTGAGCCATTTTGTGGATGTTCTATATATTATATTGAGTTTGTTGAGGCGCTGCTCACGCTTAGCCAAAAAAAATTGAATGCCAAAATATTTTTCATCAAAAACGAGCTGATATTTCAAAATAAACTGCACAGGTATCTCCTCTGGTTATTGGTGTCCCCGTAGGCCCCGTACTGTCCCAGTTAAAAAACACTCTGTACCTACATTAAACGACTTCGAAAATTAAGATGAGTTTCTATTCTAATTTTTGGCTGTATGATGTTTTATGCGACCCAATGGGCGCGTCGTATTCATTGAGGGACTCTGTAGTCACAATGAAAAAATGTTCAACAGTTGAAATGTGCAAGGGTCAAAATATCTATATGAACTGGTGGTCTATGTGACTTTATCATCTTTTAGGTTGATAGATATATAAATTATATGAATAGGTAGTTGATATTTGAGAATTTATATAATAAACCGCATATATATTCATAAATCTAAATACAATTAATTTATTAATGATGTATCGTAATTGTAAAACAATAACATGTAAAATATCTATTGTTTTTATTAATATATTCTTAAATTCTTGCGTCTGGCTTGAAAGCTATTGCTAAGGGGTCTCAGATTCGATTCCCGTGCCAATAATTAATGAGTTTCAAACAATATGGTCAAACAAGTTAAAGTTATGTACAATTTGAACAGGTGTCGCCCTTGTCGCGCCAAATCAGACTGTGTCATGGCTCGCCAAATGCCAACTGGTTTCACGTACTCAAGCCGTTATCAATGTACAATTTCAGTTAACAACTCACAACACAAAAGTCCAAAATTATCATCGAATTTGAATATTAATTGTCAGCAATATGCATTGTATGAAAGCGCCAAGTCGAATAGTAGTTGAATTTCTCGTGAAATAATCACAATAAATAATAGAAAGAGAATTTTAGGTCAGGGAACAGTGATTGTAAATATTGTTGCTTACGTTTGGCTGGAGTATAAAAACGAGGTCTACCGTGAAAGTATTCGACGCGCTCGATGCAGCGGGAATTGATTTACGCCAAAAATTTCTAAGTCGCCTAGTACCCATAACACAAGCTCTGCTTAGCTTGGGGCTAGATGCTGTGTGGATTGTCCGGCATTATTTATTTAATATAAACCGACAGCTAAAAACCCTTTATTATCAAAGAAACAATTAAATAACTAATAATTACAATCGAAACAATTGAGCAAAAAATGATGATCTTAGATGCAAAACCTTTTGTTTTGCTTTTCACTTCACTTTTTTCACTTTGGATCCACTTTTTGATGCTTGTCTTCACTAGTAAAGCAGATGTGATACTAAAGCAATGCCCTGTGATCCCAGACTTGTTAGTACTGGGTAACTTTAATAAACATCAACTTGGGGATATGACTCAGGGAGCAATTAAATTGAATTCTAATGTTCCAGGATCGCGTCAATGTTTACGTCAAGTGACTATTCGTAATGGTACGTAGGTATTTATGAATTTAGTCTAAACAATGTTTTCGTCAAGTAACTATTCGTAAATATTACGTATTTTTTATGAATTAATTGTCGAAAGAATCGTCATTTTTACCCGACTTCCAATGGCGGAGGGTTATGAATGAGGAAAAGATAGCATTGGCACATTTGGCACTCTATGAACCACTGGACCTTTTTAGTTCACATGCTGTAGCTTATTTTATAAGTGTTTGAGTAATAAATGAAATATTATACTTTCTATATTTTAAAGGTTTTTTTACTATGTAATAATGTTTTTGTTACTAACTGTTGTAAGGTGAGACAGTAAATCGTATTTCTTTCTTTCTATGTATATTACAGTAAAGTACGAAAAAAATATGATTGTAGCTGATTTTTTTTAAAACTATACCAAATTAGAGCTAGTATTTACAATTGAAACGATTGAGCTAACTGCAGACTGTTGCAAATACTATGTTTACAAACAAATACAAATATACAAATTAGTATTGTACTAATGATATATTCCCATCCGCCCCATTATCCTCCCCATCAATGGGGCAGTTGGGAAAAAAATTAAATTCCCATCTGCCCCATCATTCAAGTCAATGGGGTGGATGGGATTTTTTGCCCCATTGACTTTTTAATAATATAAAGAATAAATCTCACTGTTCATATTCAGATACTCTTGTTCCTATTTACATAATTAACTGTTAGTAGGAACAATAGGAAATAAAAAGGCCAACTTATTTGAGCTAATCAAGTTCTGGTTTATTGTAAATATTTCTTTTCGTTAACTACGCTAATTTAAAAATCAAATAATAATCTTAGGAAAAGCAGTGAGAAATCAAAAAATAATACGAAATTAGTTTTCTAATCTTAAATACAGTTGTTTTTAAATACTTTATATCACAGTGAGATAATCACATTTTTACAATAATTATTTTTATAAAAACTAGAGCTAATCAAGTTCTGGTTTATTGTAAATATTTCTTTTCGTAAACTACGCTAATTTAAAAATCAAATAATAATCTTAGGAAAAGCAGTGAGAAATCAAAAAATCATACGAAATTAGTTTTCTAATCTTAAATACAGTTGTTTTTAAATACTTTATATCACAGTGAGATAATCACATTTTTACAATAATTATTTTTATAAAAACTAAGGCCTTAAAGGTACAAGTGCCACATAAAAAAAAAACTAAAAACATCAACTAAATTAACAATAATTTGCTTATACTATAAAACTTTGTTTTATCACTAATTTCACAATCTCTTTCTTCACTCTCTTCCAATCTTTGAAAATAGAAACTAATCAACAAATTGTAATAAAGTTATTTTATAACTAATGTTTTTTTATTATTTATAAAATAACTAGATATTATATAAAAATAATAGTAAATTATAGTGTGATTACTGACATCATATTTTACTACTATTTTTCAAACAAATACTATATAAAGTGTAGCATTCAAATATTTTTTATCACAGTGTGTAATCAGAGAATCTTACAATAATTATCTTTTAGATAAGGCCTCTAAGGTACAAGAGCCTCAATAAAAATATCTATCACAGTAATCACTTATAATCATCTTTGTAATAAAAACTAGGGGACGGGGACAGTGTCGTAAACACTCGCACGCATTGGGATTTCATTGCAGTCTAGTTATTTTATAAACAATAAAAAACCGATTCTTTACTATTTTCAAAGATTGAAAGAGAGTGTGAAGAAAGAGATGTAAAACAAGTGATAAAACAAAGATTTTAAATATAAGCAAATGATTGCTAATTAAGTTAATGTTTTAGTTTTTTTTTATGTGGCACTTGTACCTTTAAGGCCTTAGTTTTTATAAAAATAATTATTGTAAAAATGTGATTATCTCACTGTGATATAAAGTATTTAAAAACAACTGTATTTAAGATTAGAAAACTAATTTCGTATTATTTTTTGATTTCTCACTGCTTTTCCTAAGATTATTATTTGATTTTTAAATTAGCGTAGTTTACGAAAAGAAATATTTACAATAAACCAGAACTTGATTAGCTCAAATAAGTTGGCCTTTTTATTTCCTATTGTTCCTACTAACAGTTAATTATGTAAATAGGAACAAGAGTATCTGAATATGAATAGTGAGATTTATTCTTTATATTATTAAAAAGTCAATGGGGCAAAAAATCCCATCCACCCCATTGAATTAAATGATGGGGCAGATGGGATTTTTTTTCCCAACTGCCCCATTGATGGGGAGGATAATGGGGCGGATGGGAATATATCGTACTAATTAAGTAGTATTGTAACAATAGTATTGTACTAACTTTATATGCGTGGCTTTTGTAGGTTTTGTCTAATAAACTATTTCTTTCTTTCTTCTTTCTAATATTTCATCGAATGATTTGATTGTTTTGAATAAAACTCAAAAGCGAATCCATTAGTTTTAAACTCTTATTTTAGGTAACTTTGGGATAAATATGGGGGATATAGGTATACGGGATAAATACAAATCTTTTATATAAAAAAAAGAATAATTTTTTTTACAACTATACATCCAAATCGGTCCTTAGATGACGGATAAATCTCACAAATCTGCAAACATACATAGAGTCAAACATAGACATTCCTTTTGTCGAAGTCGCCTAAAAACAAGCCCTGTCAATATCTGTTTCAAAAACAGAACACGCACATGACGTAATATCTCAGTTAATACAAGCGTCGTCTCCTAAAAATAGCCCTGTTTGGGGCCTCACAGAACCGCATCAAAGGGTTTTATGTTACCTATACGACGAATGCCCTAATTCTGTTTAATTTTAGAGTTGTGGTCTCATTTAACGTTGGAGTGATTTATTTACAGAACGGAAATAAATTTAAGCGTTCTTTCAAACAAAACATTAGCTTTACATGTTTCTTAATTGGCAGTGTAAACTTAAAAATCAATTAGGTGAGATATTTTTTTACAAAAATTATGAATGTCTGGTCGAAGCGACGTGTGACCCGAGAGCCGGTCAGCATTGCCATACAGCAGCGAGGTAATGCAGCCAGCGTCTTGGGGTGCTTCCGACTGGCTATGGATCAGTTCAGCTTCTAGTAGATTTTTTACAACAATCTGCAGCTATCTCAATTGTTTAAATTGTAAATACTAGTCTTAATTGCAAATTCATGCTGAGGCAGAGCCATTTTTTTACTGGGTTTGCAATCTGAATTTTAATATTTTTAATCTTATTTTATCATGTATTTTAGTCTAAGTTTAGTCCCTATGTGTAAGTCTTTTAACATATAAATGTATATTCATTCATTCATAATTTAGTTATTTATCACAACAATATGTAAAAATTGGTAATAAGGTAAACAACCAAGTCAAGTATAAGTGGTTAGGTAACGAGTTTCAATGCAATGGCCGTGCAAATGGTAAATATCCAGTTACCCAACGAGACAAGTCATAGTAAAGTAAAGCACGTAGGCGTTTAGTGAATGGGTGACGCGGTGCTCCCACGCTGCGCCTGCGCCGAAGCCTTCGAGACATTTTTGTTCGATGACATGAAATCGGATTATTTGTTGTTTAACGTTTTTGACGCCCACTCGCATGGCATGTTTGTTATGACATAAGTGGAGTTTATGGCCGTAAAGAGAGATCTTGGCTTTTATGGTATTGTGATGTCATGCTAAAACAACTTTATGGAGAAAATATCAAAACAGGAACGAGAATATAACTTGATTTTCACATAATTGCAAAGTGTTTCTGTACTGATGTTAGTCGTGAAAACTCGTAAGTACTTTTAATTTTAGCGAGTTAGATAACTGGTTTATATTGTTGAATTACTTGATAAGGAATGTATCAATATTTAATTGAGAATACATCTGATACTACACGAACACCACTTTATGGGTATGTAAAAAAAATATTATGAAATACAAAACTACATAGTTATCTCGTAACGTCTTCACGAGGAAAATGAATTTGTGTTCGTGAAAGTATTCTTCCACGGTTTCTCTCCGAATATGGAAATTAGAAAATAATTTTATTTGTCGTTAAATATAATAGAAACGGTGATGAAGTACTTAAACATTATAAAACAGGAAAATAAATTATAAAACACAGGTCATTTATAAACTTTGGTATCGATAAGGTAATACAGTAGAGAAATACTGAAGTAGATATTTAGTCCCCAGACGAGGTGGAGGGGGCATGTGGCAGTCTCAGGGGACTAGTCATCGCATTTAATTTTATCATAAATTACACAGTCAGCACAATAACTAGTGTAAAACACCAATACCCAAGTACATTTAGTATTTTAAGTTAATAGGTGGGATAATCATTGTATTTATTTGGTGTTATGTTATATTATTCCGTGTTTGGCTCCAAAGAAAACACTACAAGCAATGCTTTTAAAACTGGTTTGATATAGATGAAACATAACTCAGAATAATCAAAAATAAAAACCAAACCACTAATATTAAAACAAGACACTAATATTAAATCCTTCTTGGAATATTATGTCAAGACCACAATTCTGCAAATACATTATTCCCGATAAATTATGGCTCGACTTATCTCGCGGTTCGCGCGAACCAAGATGTACCCTTGACCGCTATTCGACTCGCATCAATGACATCACCCCGATGCCTTTTATTTTTGCACAACTCTCTCTTTCACTCATACACTTTCAGTATTGCTGTTTCGGTCTTGTAATTAAAACACTAAGTTTAAGAACGCATGATTTCTTAGAACGTCCCATAGTAAGATTGGTAATGGTTTAACTCGACTTCTTCGATATGGCAATGATTGGTAATGGTTTGAGAAAAGAATTAGTAAGTGATATACGAGAAGAATTTGTTATAACAGCAGAATAATGTGAGACTGACATAACTAAGACGATAACAACGATTCAGAACGAAGAAACAAGAGCAACGGTCGCAATTAGCAAGATAGAAGCTGATGAATTTGCTTTTAGTGGCTCCTGGCTAATGAATTACTCATCCGAAGCGTTTTATTTTTATGATACCAAAAAATTCATGAGCGTTTACGTCCGAATGGAAATAAATATTACTCCATATTTCTGTAACAACCAATTTACCAATTGTTGCGATGATCGGCAGATGTGTGAGTGATCTGGTCGTTTTATATGCATCATAAAAATAGATATTTATGTTATATATTGTGTTCAGTCATCTATGTAGTACTATAACACAAGCTCAGCTTAGCTTGAGGCTGATGTTGCTGTTTGTCCAGCATTATTTATTATTAATCTATATGAAAATAATAATTTAGCCTGCTGTTGGACTTCTCTCATCATACATAACAATTTCAATATATTCTATCAACTAATAAGCAAAAATAACGTGTTACAGAGGTTTCTTACGTCATAAAAAACAACATTCTATCTCACTAGGCAAAGTCAACTATTTGCAAGGAAAATACTAGTCTAGCCTAGAGATAAACAGTGATAAACGATTTCCTATTCGGAGACAGAGGACAAGACCGGTTTGCCAACAAGGCTAGCAAAACGAAATAAAACGTTGGGTGAACTATACAAGTATACAGATACTAACTATTGCCTGCAGCTTTCAAATAGAATAATATTTGGTCCTTCGAGCCAGATTTTATTATGTCTATACTAGCGATGGTTAATTTACTAATAGCTCTAAGTTATAGTTAAAGCAGAGTTAAATTAAAAACTCAACTCTCCTTTCAGAACCTCAACCTCTGTTCTCAGACATTCTGCACGTAATGTCCTGGTAGTTTTAAGCATAAAAATATAATAAATACACATCAAAAATATGTCTAAGCTGTCACAAATTTATTATATTAATTCTTAAAGTGTTAATCAATCAACCTTGCAAATTATGAAATACATATTACAACGTGGGCGCTCGCATATTCTACAACTGACTAAAAATTACAGTCTACTTAGTCAAATTCAATTGAAATTATTGAGAGATATAACTCAATGGAACCGCAAATTATAATTACTGCGTAAAGTGAACTTCAATGTCAATTGTCAACAACAGTTCTGAATATGACATCATCTGCAACAAGTCCGCATACGACCGTGGATGTCATCTCGCTGGGTCAAGTTTGCGTCAAATAACTTTATGTTCTTGTACTTGGATCAGCTTATCTTGGATTGGTAAATTACTAGGTAAATACTAGTTTTTTTTATTTAGTTAGATCATTGTAATTTTATTTGTTAATAAAGGCTTTTTGCCCTTTTAAAAAGTTAACAGGTAGTATTATTATTTGTTATGTCTGAATCACAACGTTTACGATTCCAGTTTGTTCACACAGATATAAGCTCAGGTAAATAACTTTGATTATATACTTGTCACAATATATACTTTGACAAGTATATAATCAAAGGTAAATAACAACCACAATCTTTCCTCTATGAGGATACTTTATTGCTAAAGGGCACTCATATTATTTGATTAGCAATTATTATCGACTATTTGAAAGAATTTAATTTTTGAATGAATTTAAATATATAACAGCATGCAAAGTACATACATAGGTAAGGTACACTGTGACGTTCAAAATGTTCTTTCGCCGTTCTTTTATTTTTAGTTAGGTTATGATGAAACTAAATGCCACTTTACATATTACAGATGTTACAGATACAGTCAGGTTGCCTAGACAGCTCAAATGTAAAATTTCATAACCTCTTTTCTCTTATATTTAGCACATTAGCGCCGTAAACTTCGAAGTGTTGCCATTTATAGGCTAAAAACACGATATGAGTAAAAAATCTGTCAGAGTAATCGCCGCCATGAGAGGTCAGTCTGCTCTAAGCCAGAAGTACCCAGTACCCACTCAATACTTCACACCTACAATAACTTCCATTATAAATTCTCAAGGTGGTTTACTTCATAAATTCGATGACAAAACGTACAACACTATTCTGTCCAATATGTTGGTGTTACGTGTTATGAAACTTTTTTAATTAATTCACCAATCTTCATAGAGGTTGTGTACATTTTCAATCTACCTAGATGTCAGTTTAGTTCCTCATTATCATCCCACTTTTGGGCGTAAGAAGTAAGAAAGACTCTTTGCTGAATTGAATATTACTTACCTACGCCCAACTTCTCAATGCTGAGTTCCCTCACTTTTAAGAAAAAAATGTCCTAAAAGAGGGGTCTAAAAGAATCTAAAAGAGTGGAAGTTTTTTTTACATGAATTATAGAAATGTCTTTACGAGAACACGTCTTTGATGAATTCTTGTAAAGACTTAGCATTTGTCCACGCCGATACGGACGAATCGTCAGAATTTATCCTTCGGCTCGGAAATTGTGTGCAACTAGATAGAACTGTACTCATCAACGCATTTAAATTAAAACAACAGGACGATAAAAGTTAATGAATTCCAGTATCAACGAAGGTTATCTGACGGACAAAAAATAAAATTTAGCGCACGCAAAACGAGTTCCAAGCTATTCTCGTCCTAACTCGTAAAAGTTATTGCTGTCTGTTGCTTAGGTTTGTATGTGTGTTCTCATCATTTTTTTTTTGTTTTTGCCAGTTTTTTGTTTTGCCCAAAACTGGAATCCAATGCGTTTATATACTACTACTAGTCTGCCCGGGCTTCGCACGGGTAATTAACAAAAACTTAAAAACTTATAAATATTTACACACATTGGGTTTCATATGGAACCCTAACTTTTTATAAAATATTCTAGGCAGATACAACAGGTAGGTACTTAATAAATGGATAAAATCTATAGTACTTCATTAAGAAGGAAACCACAATTAAATAAACAAATTATAACTTATATTTACGATTCAAACAATTGAGCTATTGTAGACTGTTGCAAGCAATCAACAGGCAGCTCAACTGATCCATATCAATACCAGTCGGAAGGGTCCCCAAGAAAAAAATATAAACAGAAGTGAAGAGAAACTCAATATATCACTCATCTATCACTATCTAATAAATAAATAATGCTGGACAATCCACACAGCACCATCTAGCCCCAAGCTAAGCAGAGCTTGTGTTATGGGTAGGTACTAGATGACTGATATACGTAATACAATATTATTATACATATAGATAGATTTTTTTATTATACATACTAACGACCAGAACTCCTGAACAAATATCTGCAGATCGTACAAATATTTGCCGAGGCGGGAATCGAACCCGCAACCTCCTGCGTCGCAGGCGGACCTTCGCCCACCGCGCCACAGTGGTCGTCAAATAATATATCAATAATACTTATAACAAATTTTAATTGCCTAATTGCGTAATTTGTTAGCCTAATCTATGACCTCATTAGCGAGAATACTGATACAGACAGACACGACACCTGTGTCTGATGCAACTTCCTGATGAGACGGAGACGGAAACCTAGTTGGCAGCGCACGCGCAGGGCACAGAAATAGATAATCTACAGGTTTGTATTATAGGGCGTCATTTCACGGAACTAGATGACAGGGGTCAGATTGTCATCGATATATTAGGTCCTTACATATGAAATTGGCGTTTTTCGTACTGGCCACTTTAATCACAAATTTCTCCTCTTTGGAAGCGGATCCATCGCAAACCACGTCCGAGTTAGCTGCAGGCTGCGGTGTTAGTGATAAAACTGTTTTAATTCACTTGAAGCAAATTGGGAAGATTAAAAAGCTTGAAAGGTGGGTACCTCACGAATTGACTGAAGCAAACCGGCAAACGCGCGTCGACTGCTGCGTTACATTACTAAACCGGCACAATAATGAAGGTATTTTAAACCGAATCATTACCTGTGATGAAAAATGGGTTCTTTACGATAATCGGAAGTGCTCAGCGCAATGGTTGGATCCTGGCCAGCCAGCCAAATCCTGCCCCAAGCGAAAATTAACCCCAAAAAAGTTACTTGTAAGCGTTTGGTGGACTAGTGCCGGTATTGTTCATTACAGTTTTCTCAAATCTGGCCAGACTATTACGGCTGATGTCTATTGTCAGCAATTGCAAACCATGATGGAAAAGCTAGCGGCTAAACAACCTAGGCTGGTCAATCGCTCCACGCCACTGCTGCTTCACGACAACGCTAGACCACACACTGCGCAACAGACGGCTACTAAATTAGAAGAGCTTCAATTGGAAAGTCTAAGACATCCTCCGTACTCCCCGGATCTTGCTCCAACAGATTACCATTTTTTTCGAAATTTGGATAACTTCTTGCAAGGGAAAAAATTCAACTCCGATGGGGCAGTCCAAATCGCCTTCAAAGATTTTATTGATTCCCGTCCGACTGGTTTTTTTAGTAAAGGGATCAATGAACTACCTATAAGATGGCAAAAGTGCATAGAAAATAATGGTTCATACTTTGATTAATTAAATATATTATATTAAAAAATATTCGACTTTTTGTTCCTCCCATACAAAACGCCAATTTCATATGTAAGGACCTAATATTTGGATAAGTCGCCAAAGGTTAAAAACAAGTACGACAAGTGCGAGTGTAACTCGCGCGCCGAGGGTTTTGAACTTTTGTCGTTTAGGTAGGTACGTATATGACAACCTCTTGGCGCGGTGGGCTTACAACGCAGAAGGTTGAGGTTTGATCCCTGCCTCGGGACTAAGATATTTTGTAGGATCTTCAGATTATTTGTTCGGGTGTTCTAGTCCTTTTCAGTACACAAAAATAAATCATCTAAAGTGAGACTTATACTTTATTAACTATAACAGCTATCGTAGTAATACCAATAACATGGGTAAATGATACTATGTGGATTATCTAGGATAGGTACATACCTATCTCTTCTCAAAAATTTTGAGAACAACAGTTTTGGTGCGCTGTGGATCTCCTATTACAATTACTACAGAGATAGGGTAGGTAAGTGGGTTGGTACCTACAATTTTTTTCGGCTTTTTTCAACCTATTTCACTAAGTATGAAACTTAGACGATTTTCAAAACCTGTTTTGAATTGTCGAAATCCATACCTTTGATTTGATATTACTCTCAATGAAATAGCCCCCATTGTATGAAAATTAGTTTTTTGACCATATTTCAAAAAGTATTATATTTACAGACTTCTCTATATTTTTCCTGTAAAATATAGATCTATATCTACAAACGCTTAGTACATTTTACATCAATCACTCTGCAATCTTCGGAGATAGGGGGGGGGGAATGGTCAATTTTTCGACCTTTTTCAAAATATTTCGAAAAGTATAAAACTTATCTAAATTTCAAAAACTGTATTAGAATGTATAAACCAATACCTTTCATTTGATACCCAACTCGGTGAGGTAGTCACCCCTTTAGAAAATTTTCCCGCCCTTTTTTGACTTTATTTCAAAAAGTTTTATTTTTACAGACTTCTCTATATTTTTCCTATAAAATATAGACCCATATCTACAAACACTTGGTACATATCACATCGATCGCTCTGCAATCTTCGGAGATAGAGGGGGGGTACCGGTCAATTTTTCGACCTTTTTGAAAATATTTCGAAAACTATAAAACTTATCGAAATTTCGAAAACTGTATTGGAATGTACAAACCAATACCTTTCATTTGATACCCAACTCGGTGGGGTAGTCAGCCCTTCAGAAATTTTTCCCGCCCTTTTTTGACCATATTTCAAAAACTGTTATTTTTACAGACTTCTCTATATTTTTCCTGTAAAATATAGATCCATATCTACAAACACTTGGTACATATCACGTCGATCGCTCTGCAATCTTCGGAGATAGAGGGGGGGGAACGGTAATTTTTTTGACCTTTTTCAAAATATTTTAAAAAGTATAAAATCTACCAAAATTTCAAAAACTATTTTGAAATCTACAAACGTGTACCTTTCATTTGATACCATTTTTGACTTTGTACGTTCCATTTAAAATTTCGTCTTCAAAATTTGTATGGAAAATCTTCATTTTGATTTTTCATTTATTTTCATTTATTTTTCTATAAATATGTGCGGGCGCACAAAATGTATTATTATTTCAAATTTAAAGTCAATAGCTGCAGTAGTTTCTGAGATATTAAGGATTCAAAACACAAAACAGACCCAAAGCGATTTCATAAGGGTTTTGCAACCGATGGCAAAACCCTAATTATATATTACTTACTAAAAACTCCCAAAAAAACACATGTGAAATAACAGGGTAAAGTGGTCTTAAGGAACCGGCCATACAAACGACCAAAATGATTTGAATTTGAGATTATTTTCACCATGTTTGGCTATAATTCGAATTTCGAATAAAATGGTATTTTTTTAGGTTTCTGCCACAAGCTTTTTTTCAAAATCAACAAAAAAGCTAAGAAAACATGACTTCTTTAATGTAAAAATGCAATTAGATTTAATTTCATTGCAGAAAAGTATTTTGATACGTCTCTTGAATTGAGAATGTTGAGATTCTCGGCCAAAGCTGCCGTCGCACCAGGCCGCCCTTTATTTTATATTATCTTAATTTGTAATTCCTAATGTAAATCGCATGTCATCTCCATCAATAGGTCAACAGTCCCACCGTGTAGGTGACAATATGGATTAGTCATGAAAATGGGACACTTGCCAGGAGTGGAATAATAACTGGAAAGGTGATGAGCCAACAAGCCGGGTAAAGGTAATATTTTCATTCATTATTACAAATAAATGAAAATATATTTTCGTAATGTGTAAATGTTTTTGTTGTTTAATTAATGAAAATGTTTTTTTTTTCTGTCGGGTATAAAATTTACTGACACACACAAAAATTACATAAAAGAGGGAATCAGAGAAGTGAAGGAAACAGCAATACTTAAACCCTTATTTCTTAAAAATAATATATTGGTGGTTAATTTGGAAGTCTAAAGAAATAAAGTTATTAAAATCTGAAAGGTAAGTCAAATTATTGAGCATAATTTTCTCAACTTCTTACTGAATAGACCACAACCTCTGTGCCACGGTGGGTAAGGTCCGCGACGCAGGAGTTGGCGGGTTCGATTCCCGCCTAGAGACAAATATGTATGTAAGATTTGCAGATATTTGTTCAGTGGCTTCTGGTTGTTTTTCATGTGTAATAAATAATATAAATATTACCTAAAAAGGATTGTGGACCTTTAGTTATATGGATCTTGATGTCTGAAATAAACGATTATTATTATTATTATTATTAATATCTATCAATGTAATATATCGCATTGTAGATTGTACAGCATTATTAATTTTTTAGTACAAAAACTATCTTTGTTTGACGAATTCATTATGTAACTACGAATATTATATCGAATCACCAATGTTAAGGTCAAAACCAAAGTTTACATTTTTAAAAATGTTACCTACCTTATGATTTTTTTTTTTGTCAAAATTAAAATTTTTTGATCTTTAAAGGACTCTTGAAAACGTCACATAATACCAATTACATAAGCAATACTGGGAAATAAGGTAATATAGGTAGGTATGTACAGGAATGAATGGTCATCTGTATATTCAGGAGACCCTGGCACATACCTATAAGCTAAAAGCGTTATAAACAAGCAAGTGTTTGTGACTAATGTAATGTATTCCACGTAATGGCAGAAACAATGACCTTATGCGACGAGGAAAACCAAATGGCAAGGCTAAGATGCGATGAGGAATCTTAATATCGATAAAAGACAAACACAAAAGCAAATAAATCAAACCACCGAATACTTGAAAAAGTTCTTGGGAAATAAAATTTCACATGTGACACACTCGTCGAACAAGGAGATTGTTATCAATATACGAGTAGGTAATGAAGAAGAGGAAAGTGCCAGCCAAGCTGAAGACAGGGCGCTATTTAGGGGACCAGCGTAGACTGATATGGTTGATGATGATATAATTACAATGGTTTTGTGTAGCCCGCGCCTTTAAAATAATAATGCTTCTCTTAAAGGACCTCTGTGCTGTCGGCCCCACGCAACATAATACACATAATAAAGTGACCTGTGCCACGCATGCCTCCCTAAAGACCGGCATGGCAGTGCGATTACTCTAAAATCACCCATTCTCATTGAATGGGCTATCGGGGAAACGGGATAAGCGATTTCGGTTGTCAATATGGTACTAGTACTACGTAGAAGAATACATATAACTTGCGTAGTCGGGCAAACAACGTCAAGTGAGAGTAACATTAGCATGAGGTTTATCTTTATGTAACAACAACAACATTAGCCTATATCAGTCCACTGCTGGACATAGGCCTCCCCTAATTCGCGCCATAGGTGGCGTTATTTCATCTGGGGGTTATTGCCCATAATCCCCACGCTGGGCATGCGGGTTGGGGATCGCAGTTCGGTGGAGTTGTTCTGCAGAGGGCGCCCCCCGGTGTGTCTCCCTTAGTCGCCTCTTACGACATCCACGGGAAGAGTGGGAGTGGTGAAATTCTATGCCGGCACCATACGGCCCTTTATGTAACAAATCTTATAAATAAAAAAACATTACAATTGACTTTGACATTTGTGATAATTTGACGGTGACAACTTCGACATCGGTCGGCTCCATACTGCCAAAATTTATATACATTTGTTTTTATACCTATTTAATATTGTGATAGAAATGAAATCGCTTATACCCAGTTTTCCCGGATGCCGATGGATTGAATGGTATATTCTACCTTAATCGTACAGCTGGTCACTATATGGTCTGACATCATGGAAATGACGAAACACAATATCTACCTACTATTGGCAAATTTCTACCAAAGCCAAAGGAACTGGATTCAGTTTTATCATTCATAACTATAGTTTTAACATTTTCAGAGTGTAATAAAAATAGCTGGCGCCTATAATTTGCATGTCTCTGCCAACAGCTTTGAGACCACGGACGTAGGTAACCAGAAAATGGCCGTTTTCATCAATTTAAATAAATTTGAATACCTACTTAAGTATTTAAATTAAAACACGTTGCAATTGAAACTGTTTTAACTAAACCAAATGATTTAACCAACAAATTCCATAATTATCAATTAAGTAATAGACGGGTAAAACCTCAATTAATAAAGAAAAGTACAATGGAATAACCAAATTAGAAAGAATCAATTGCACACCGCAATTTCGCAAAAAAGTATACGGTTCACCCAAAAAATTAAATTTTTTCAAAAAATAAACAGTTGGTCTTAATAATTAGTAAGTTAATATCTAATAGTTAGGTAAGTTTTTGCAATAACAGTTATCTAGTACCCATCAATAATTCAAAATGTCCTTCACTTTGGGCTGTCTAACATTATTTATATTTAGATAAAAAAAAAAGAAAAACGAAAGACCTATGCGCCTAGCTTACTTTCCGCGACCTTTGGTATATCTCTAAAGATTCCTCAACATTTGCTTCCACAATTGTTCCAATGCTCTCAATGTTATACGTGTCGATGCCTCGTGGAGCCCTGGAGCCCAGCCAACTCCCAATCGTCCCAGTTATATTAGCAGCGTGATGTCACCCTTCTGTTTACTTCAACAATTGTTAACGTTCACCGTTTAACGGTCTTTGGAAATCATATTCGAGCGATATTTATAAACATGCAGCCAGCATCGCGTACACTTCCAACTGGTATTGATAGGGATCAGTTGAGCTACCTGTACTTTGTTTGTAACAGTCTACAGTTAGCTCAATTGTGGTACATATGTGTGTATTTCAGGTCATAAACTATCTGTGTAGGGTAAGGGTACCAAGGTTCATCAAGATCCGTTTAGTAGTTTTTGCGTGAAATATTAACAAACATTTACAAATCTATACTTAAAAACTCGCGTTTATAATATAGTAGGATATTGCCTGTCGTTATTAGAATATTGTAGGATGTGCCTATGATCTCACTGAGAATAATCTCGGTATGACAAAATAGCTGAGACTGCCTAAAGGAGATCCTTTAGGTCTGTTGTTGTTGAGTTGAAACGTGCTCAAAATGACGCGCCAATTACTAGGAAGCAAAACAAAAACTTTATAATAAAATAAGCTATGATTCATTTCTTGGATGTGGCATCGAAGTTTCATTGATTTTTCTGTGTTACACCAAAATATGTGCATAGGTAGAAGACTGGTTACATATCAATTGAATATTTGCCTGCAACGGGCAAAATTTCCAAAATGGGCACCATTACATTATCCCTAATGAATATAAGCTATACCTAGAATATTTTCAAAAAGCTACGGATTATAATGTAAACTTCAATAACGTAACCCAATATGGGTTTCTAAAAAAAGTCTTTATATACAAAGAAAATTAAAATTTTCTAACTAAATTAAAGCTAGTATTTATTATTTACAATTGAGCTAACTGCAGACTGCTGCAAACAAACTACAGGTAGCACTAAACGTAAACTACTGATCCATATCAATACCAGTACCCAAGATGCTGTCTGTATTGCTTCTAAAAAAATGAGATGTTTTAATTTTTGGTAAATTACCGTGCGGGGCCGGGGCGGACCGGTGTTTAAAAAGGAGCAAAACCAATCCGACCTTTCAATATTCAGTTGTTGCTTCAAGAACAAATATGAATCAATTTTTCGAAGACCTTGTTCTCATTGTATCCTCACGGCTATTTCTGAGTGTGAAAACATAGGATGCGTCAGAGCATGCATTGGATCTTGCGCAGAAATCGGTTTATAAGAATTAATAGTAACATAAAATGTTTAGTCACTGTTGCAAATGTAACATGCCAATAGACTGGTCAGGATTTAGAGTCATCATTTTATCAGAACATAACTCTTGAAGAGTTAGATTAATAGACTGGACGAATATTTTCAGGGCACTAACAATTTTTTTCCCTTCCATTTTCCTTTTGCAATAGCTTTAATGTCTCTACACCTGGCGGATATGATCTTCGGGAGTATTATATATATTACTAGCAGCCCGCCCCGGCTTCGCACGGGTATTAAACAAAAAATTCAGATATTATACACAATAACACGATGGGTTTCACAGTTTTCATACGGATCCCTTACTTTTTCTAACAGCATTGGAATTTTTGACATTGACTCGACACTCCATAACTGACACTGGCCGTAGAGAAAAAGCAAGCACAGTGCGCAACCTCTTTTTCTATTCTGACGCGCCATAATAGAAAAAGAGGTTGAATATACAGCGCACGGTTCAATTATTGAATTTTTCATGCGGATCCCTAACTTTTTTGAAAATATTATATAGCCTATGTTCATCACGGAAAATTTTGGATTCTAATGGTGAAAGAATTTTTCAAATCGGTCCAGTAGTTTCGGAGCCTATTCAATTCAAACAAACAAACAAACAAACAAACAAACAAACAAACATACAAACAAACAAACAATCAAATCTTTCCTCTTTATAATATTGGTATAGATGCAAACGAGGATGACACCCACTATGTGTCCATAAAGGGCCTCTGTGCTGTTGGCTATGGCCCCACATAATGCCCTCCAATGACCAGGTGACTATATGGCCCGAGATCATCGAAATAAGATACAATGATAATAATGATGAGTCGGACGCCATGTTTTAGCTTTAGGGCGGCGTTACACGTCAGATTGTCAGATGGGTGGTCGTATTCGACTATACCAAAGCGTTCGTTTAATTTCATACATTTGTAAACACAAAAATCACCTTCGGATAGTCGAATACGCCTATCAGACGATCTGATTCGACAATGAGACAAAAAAATCGGAAGTGTATCGCTCCAATAAACTACATATTTTATACTAGCTTCTGCCCGTGGTCTCGCTCGTGTATGTTAAGTGTAATGTAGCTGATGATCTAAGTTAGGCTTTATTCTAAATTGTACGCATAACTTCATCTTGATCTGCAGTTTTGGAGATCCTAGGTTTGGTAACATCTCATATGAAAAAGAAATGCTATTTCATAAATCTTCGGCTTTTTATTAGTAGTAAGTTGATATTATTGTAGTAGGTAGGTACCGTTATTGAAAGTAATCTGGTAACTTAAATATTTATTTGTTTGTCTTCATCAATTGACATATCGTCAGAGTGAGAAATAAAACGTTTAAGTTAGAAGACCAATATGAATAAAGGGGTAAGAATATATAGAATCAACAGCGAGCGTAGCGAGCCGCGTCAATTGCGCGTGAGAGTTGTCATCCCAACAACGGCGTCGTTATCACTCCCCCCGCCCCGTTAGTGAGGTGAGGTGAGGTTCACTTCTCCACAGATTGCGAAGCAAGCGCGTAGTTTCTCAACCTGCCTACGCGAAGACCTTTTCAACGCCCACATGGACGGGTGATGGTAAACCACAAAGAACATGTGCTTATTTACAAGACCTCCATAAGCGTAAGGACGAATAGATTTCACAGCTAGTATTATATTATAAAAGGTATAGGGAGAAGAGAAAACGGTACCTACCTTCTTTGACTGGCCGTTTGTAAAGAATCTGTAGGTACTTCAAAAGAAAAAAAAGAAATGTGATCCTTTAAGCACACAAAAGCCATTTATATAGGCTTACTTGCTAGGAACACTTGTCCGTAAAACTGTTCATAAATATTATTTTATCCCATGGAGAAACGAGCATAACATTGTTACTAACATTTTGCAGCTAGGTAAGTTTATCATAGGTAGGTTAGTTACATATCAACAAATCGACTACGTTTTTATATGAAGTCCCCATGGACTTCATATAAAAGACTAGGTAGTGTCCATCATACACACTACCTCTTTCTACGCCAAATCTTTCAGCTACGCGTCACTGGATAGGGATACCTATCAGATTTAAAAACAACTGCCTCATTAACATTATTTAGTAGTTGTAAATGTTACACCAGAGGTCATCCAGAGGTATTATTTTAATTATAATATATTTATGTTTACAAAGTATTTGTAGGCTAAGTATATAGTTGTCTAGTATGTAGGCATTGTTAGTAGGTATTTAATGCTGTTTTTTATAAGTGCCACCGTCTATCGTGGTGTGTGAAAGTAGGTGTTAAATACCTAGCTCAAAGCTTCAACAAACCCGCAAGCCAGTTTAGATCCTACACCTATCTATGCCTAAACGGCCCTCATCTACCTTACCTAGACTAACTAGGCACCCTGCCCTAGGACACACCTTATTTGTACCTAGGTATAACGGAGAACAAGCCCTGACGCTACTTTCCCAGAAAAAATCGCACACGTAGGTGGCCAAGAATATAAATAGTCAAGTCAAAGTAAACATAAAGCAAATAATTTTCACCACCAATAAGACACAAGGTCGAATGTTTCACGCATTTTAGGTAAATAAGAAATTAGCTTACCAGTTTATGGTAAAATCCAGAAAGTTCTTAGGTAAATTATTAACACTCAACAAACACACATAAATACACAATCACACAAACATTATTTTTATTCCATTCGGATATTTAATTTTACGAGTTAGATTTCGATTTTTGAACGTTCTAATCCCGCGTAGCACTCGCGCGCAGACTGAAGTTGCGCGCGCGAATGAAATGAAACGGAAGTTGCCTTGGATGCTGTTAGCCAATCAGATAAGTTTGCAGACCTCAGATTATTATCAACTTTATCACAGTGGAGTAAAGCACATTTTGAACAGCTCAAATTGAAGGCTATGCTTAGCTTTGAGGTAGGAAAGGAAGTTGAGAATTTCTTCAGCAAACCTGATACTTGATAAGGTATTTTTTTTTTATTAATGGTCTAGTCTGTGTATTTGGTAGAAGAATCTTATGTTCTGAGAAAAGATTTCCTCATCGCTACGACTTTCATTTCGGAATTTCATTTTAACAACAACAGATGGCGCTTCAGATTCAGTCTCGGTCCACTTTCACGAAATGTTTGGCTTTCCGCTATTCATGCGAGCTGTTAATTTAATTCATGACATGAAACCTAGATGGCGTTCTTGAACTCTAGCTTCCTTGCTATAGTCGTCGCGGTACTACGGAAGCATTTCGCATCCAATATTCTACCCAGTACCTATTATAAAGTCTTACAAATAAATAATATAAATAAGTTATATAGAGCTTCATGAGCTCAGCTTCTTAAGTAGGTACCTATGCTTAATTTTTACCGAATTCCACAATATTAGCAGGAAGCGAGTAGTTAGCAAGCAAGAACCAACCAGCTGCGATACCTTAATTTGCAGACCTAATAACTCCTCTGGAGCAAATTTTACAGGAGCGACTTAAAACGTTATAATAAATTTTATTTAAGGAAAAAAATAAAAACAAAAATCCCGTTAGAAATTATGCTTTTTTTTAATCTAAAAACACTTAAAAATCTATGTTTTCTTATAACCTTTAGGTTTTACAGTGAAAAAAAGGAGTTGTTCGATTTGGTTTAAGCAATACTTGAAACGAAAAGTGGAGTTGTTTGATTTTATTCTAAACTAATAATATAAACTAAATAATCTGCCACCCGAAGGGAAATGATAATAACTAATTTTCGTGTGGCAATGCATCGTAATAGGCGTGATAATCACGGGGCATAGATGACTTAAGTTGTTGTAAATCAGAAAATTTTTTTTTCGTTATTTTTCTTCTTTGGTCATATAAGTTTTTTGGGTCATCCACCTTCACGGGGACAACTGGGGTTTTTCTTTGATTGAGGATCTTCCACTCCTAAGAGCTTAAGCGGGAGCTTGCGTACGCTTGTGCGACGTAGAACAAAATGGCCGACTGCGCGGGAGATATTCGATTATTTTGTCAAAATCGATGCGTTTCGTTTTACGCGGAGTTGTTTGATTTTCAAATAGCGTTTTTACACCAATACCGTTGAGAACCATGGAGTTATTAGTATTTGAAAAAATAGAGCAAAAAATCTAGTTTCTGCCGGTATCAAAATGTCATTTTCGTGAAAAAGTGGAGTTATTAGGTCTGCAAATTAAGGTATCGTGCTGCTTGAAGCTCGAATGAATGCAATAGGTACCTAGTGTTGGGATTAGGGCTTGTAAAAACCGGGTTATTTTAGAAGTCGGTTAATTCGGTTTTTTTATTTGCAAACCGGTTAAAACAGAGTTTTTCGGTTTTTTCGGTTTTTTTCCAAAAAGAGTCGTAGGACGTAAAAAAACAGTAAAATTCGATCAAATTTACATATTTTTTAGCTTAGCACTGACTAATTTGACTCGAATCACAATTCAGTCTTATGAATACATAATCTACGGTACGGTTAAATGCACGTGTCACTCATTTTCATTTATTTGCCGTTGGCGCTCAAGGCATATTTGGTTACGTCAACTTATATTTCCAAGTAATCTGTAATAGACCTAATATAGGTTGTCAGTCAGACACAAAGTGATAAAAAACAAGGTACCTAAGCAAAGCAACACTTACCTAACTATGAATGGATTAAACTAAAAGAAGAAAACTAAATTAATGACTAGATCTGGTGTGTTAATGGGCATTGTCTAAATTAAAGTTAAAAATAGTACAAAATAATATGTAAAAATGCATTGCCAAAATAAAGATTCTAAATAACAATGCAAGTTTCTGATTTTTTTGCCTGATCGTCGGATAAAATTGTAATATAGATAAGCGATGTCTTACGAAATGTATTTATGAAACAAATGCATTCGGATAGTCGAATATGACCTGTCTGTCAAAGAATCGGAAGTGTATAACCGGCCTGATGATTTAGCCTGGCAAAACTACACTCATGGACATAATTAGAGGAGCGGTTCTTCAATTGAAAAAATAACTGAAATATTTACTAAAAGTATTTAGTACAAACTGACCACATATACCATAACATTTAATTTGAAAAAAGAATTACTTTAACAGTCTTTTGTTTCAGGCATTCGTTTTGTTTTGGAATAATTTTATTAAGGTGTTCATAAAATTCTGTATGTTTTAATTATTTCTTCATCGTCATCTTTCGAATTGTTCAACGATATCAGCAGACTGGTCAGTTGAGTACACGAGACGTGCAGGGCAAGGTCGCAAAAGAGTCTCTTCAGTGAGAGACGATTGATTTATGGTGAGCAGTATTCTGAGAAATCGCACTTTGATATATTCTAAGGTCAGATCTATGCTCCAGGATGTTTGACAGGTTACAGTTTGCACTAAAACCGTTAGAAGAAGAGTTAGAGAAGCTGGAATAAAGACGCACTTGGCAGCTACAGGACCCTTACTTACCACAGATCATCGAGTAGCTCAGGCTATATTTGCTTGCTCATACCAAAACTGGAATGATGATGACAGGGGGAAATTATTGTTCATTGACGAGTCTAGGTTTTTCTAAAGCCAGATGATAGCCAGAAGCGTTAAAGTAATGGTATGGGGCGGTATTTGCATAGGGGCGCGTACGGAGTTGCACATAGTAGAAAATGGATCCCTGATTGCGGCTTGGTACGTAAATGATATTTTAGAACCAGTTGTCATGCCCTTTGGCCCCATACATCGGAGAGAATTTTCAATTAATGCAGGACAATGCGCAATCCCACACTGCAGCGATAGTTTGAGAGTATTCTTGAGAAGTGGCCAGCACGCTCGTCAGACTTAAATCCCATCGAAAAATAATATTACATCCTGTGGAGCGATTTCAACGCCTACCTCCTAGACACAGCACAAATTTAAGTAGCAGAGCACCCCCCTTTTACCCTACCCCTTTTCATTACAACTAACACACATACGAAGAGCGATTGAAGAATGTGGAATCGGTGAGGGATCAGGGGGTTCAACTGGACAAGGAATTGAGGTTCAGACCCTATGTTGCAAGCGTTTGTACAAAGGCGTACAGAATTTCAGGATTAATTTTACGAGCTAACTGGTTCATAAAACATTCGGGCACTCACAGGAATAATATGATGGTCCGGTCAGAAATCAAAAAGAAAGCGCAGTTTTTGTATGGGATCCTCATAAAGCTAGATAAAGTCTCGTTATGGAGCGTATAAAGGACAATGTTACTCGATACCTTTATTAAAAGGAATATATATGGCGTTAACCCTTTCTATTCCTTTATTTATATTTATTCGTACTGGGCTAATATATATGGCGTTAACAGTGTATGTGGTTAGGGTGTTAAGGGGAATGACCATCAAGTTCATGGTGTTGATAATTCTGTGCCAACCGGATGAATATGTCGGGCGGCGCAGGCGGCTACCTTTGTTCTCAAAGTGTCGCGGAAGAACTAAACTGATTAACAATGCACCACTGTCACTCATCATCATCAATCAAGCATATAATCTAGTAGCGCCGACCATTGACGTATTTCGCTGTTCACGGGGCGACTTCCCAAGATTATTTCCATCATTACTTAATATTCAATTTATCCTATTGTAGTATCATTTTGTAAAATGAGTTACTGACATTAATAGTCCATTATTTTGCATTTTATTATTATATTAAACTGAAATTACTAAAATTACTCACTTTTTATACGTTCAAAAGTGTTTTTGAGATTATTGTTGTCCTTCCATATCGTATTAAATGATAAACTAAGTAATTTAATAGTCGGTGGTTGATATTGAAACGTTTAAAATGCCATTTTTTTAATTTTTTACTACAGCAAAAAAAACCCGAAAAACCCGGTTATTTTGACCAAAAAACCCGGTTAATAACCGAGGCAAAAACGGCCGGTTAACCGGTTTTTCGGTTAACTGATTAACCGGTTTACAAGCCCTAGTTGGGATGCATTATCGACTTTCCTTTAGGTCTCTTGTCGCCGTGATTTTACCGTTACAAAAATATACAATACGATATTATCTGTATTACGTTGTAGGTATTGAATGTGATCAAATCGCGTTTCTCAAACATGTTTTCCTAAATTATTTATACCAATAGAGGGTTGTAATTAATTTAGAGTGTTCGGGCATATCCGAAATATGAGATTTAGCATTGATACACCTACGTACGCTTTTTTAGTTTTATCTAAGAGATTTAGTGACGAATCCTGTAAGGCCTTTATTTTGAGTAAAGGTATATGGTAATATCTATAGGTAAGTAGGGTACATATTCGAAAGGGACTTAGGTACTATATCCGGATTTTTCGCATAATCATAACGAAATACAAAGTGAAAAGTTCTTGCCTTTCCTTTCATATTTTATAATAGGTATTGAATGCCAAAGTATATTTTTTGTATTTATTTTACCAAGCAGAAAGTAGGTAGGCTATGTACATTTATAAATAAAGAAAATATCTACATTAGTTCAGTTGGTAAGATACTACATGAGTTATTATATAGCTCAATGAATTAGCACTAAAGTGACAGTGGACTGGCCATAAATAACCCATGAAGATCTAACAACCTCTGTAGGTTCTTGAGTGGATATCGCATCTCAAATGGGTAATGTGTAGGATGCGTCCAGGATATACGACCAGTAAAAACTATAATAGGCAGGTTTAGATAGAAGGGGAAATAAAGACAATCAGAAGAAAAAAAAACAAAAGAGCTATGGCACTCATTCATTAGCCTATGAGTAATACCTAGGTAAAAGATGGGTTACCAAGAATCTTACCCATTTTATCTAGTTTTACTAGTTAGTTTAATTAAGCGTGATTAATAATGTTTAAACTTCTGGTCTTTCTTATACTTAATGTTAAACCAGAAAATATCCTTCAACTTACAATAAGCTGCTAACTTTAACTAAGCTGCTAACTGTAACTAAGAGACCTATAGTTATAATATATAGGTACGTCGTAGGTAGGTCATTGGTAGGTAGCCTTACTTACAGAATAAGCTGCTAACTTTAACTAAGCTGCTAACTGTAACTAAGAGACCTATAGTTATATATAGGTACTTACGTACGTCGTAGGTAGGTCATTGGTAGCCTTACTTACAGAATAAGCTGCTAACTGTAACTAAGAGACCTATAGTTATATATAGGTACGTCGTAGGTAGATCATTGGTAGCCTAACTTACAGAATAAGCTGCTAACTTTAACTAAGCTGCTAACTGTAACTAAGAGACCTATAGTTATATATAGGTAGGTACGTCGTAGGTAGGTCATTGGTAGCCTTACTTACAGAATAAGCTGCTAACTTTAACTAAGCTGCTAACTGCAACCAAGCGCCCTAACGATTTATGTATAGATATATTTGTATATAGATATGTCGTATGACGTACCTACCAACCAACCATACCAAACTTTATCATTAAAGTAGTCAGCAGTACATACCTATCTAAGATTATAGTTACCGAAAAATTATGAATTCAACAACCGATAGGTATACCATACCATTCAATAAAATTCTATGCGATCTTCGTTTCTATAATATGAGTAGTTTACCAATAGAATGTTCTAGTCTAGACTTATTATCCTGACAGTGGTAAGCCCTGAAAAATCAATTGTCGCAGAGGCAGTCTGGTCTACGTAGACCTAAAATAGAATTGTACAGGGAAGGCGCCACACGCACAAGTAAGGAGGGAAATAGTGTTGTCAATGTTCTGATCGAGGAACACTCAATATTGATTTTCATAATCCAATATTTAATCGAGAAAAGGTTTCTTATTTCTAGTAGCCTTAAGGCTAGCCTTGCAAGGACAAGCTTTATTATTACTAAACTAATCTTCTTAACCTATCGATATTGTTAGCATTTAGTACCTAACTTTAAAATTAGTTGTGTATCTCAGAAATGGGCTTAAAAATTGAAGTTATGATTTTTGAAGAATATCCTAGTGAAAATGTATGACCATAAAACAACATAATTATAATTATTGTAGTTTCGATAACTTAGGATTATGAAAGAACCTACGTACATCACTACGGAAGACGCTGATTCACCAACCCATTCCCGCAATGGTGATATAATGCTGCTTTGACCTTATTGGTTTAGACGCCCATGCGGCATTTGAATTCACCAATCAGAACGCCGCGCCGGTAGCGTCATTCCCCTCTACGCCGGCACTATAAAAGCCCACGTAACGGAAATTTTGTCGTTCACATTCGTTTGGCAAGCCTCTTTACCGGTCGCGCTGAACGACGACTGATTTAATTTATTTCTATTTTCTACGATAAGTTTAATCTCCAATCAAAATGGTAAGTCACCCTTATATATTTATTTCTGTGTGTTAATGTCGTGATATCTCTTGTTATTTCCGTGATTTTCAATTCTAAAATACCGGGTGGCCACGCCACCATTTTGTCGCACCATGCAGAGTGCCGGCCGACCAAGTTTCAAAGACCCCTTGCAAAGTAGAACAAATGAAATCGTTTCTCTTCTGTAATTTCAATTCTCGAACGATTTTCTTCTAAATTCTTAGGATGCGTGATTGTTTCTTTTAGTTCTGAAAAGGATCTGTGTCGATTGTGTTCTTGACACGGTTCAAGGTTTGCGGTCGCTTGCCGGCTGCCACGCCCTCATCGATTTCACAAGTTCACGTTTTAGCGGGATTAAAATTTAGCTTTGATTTACTTTGAAATTAACTTGAATCTCAGCGAAATGCCAGAATTTAGAATAATTCGATGACGTGTCTCTGTGACCTCACTTCATGCTAATCGACCATGATGTCATTTTATTTATAGTTGTTTGTATGTGCGTGTGGATTGAGAGCTCACTTTTGAATCTTTGGCAAATCGAATTGAAAAAAATCACAGATTTAGTAATGAATTTGTAAGAAATGATGCATAGGTCCAACAATTTGTTAAACTTATATCAAAGCCGGTATAACCCTTAGACTGGAGCTCTCAGTCCACACGCTTGAATAATAGGCATACCTCATATCTCAGGAATTACTACGTCTATGTTTTTGATTTATATTAAAGCATTTAGTTATAAATTATCAAAGGTCATTCGGAAGTTTTCAACTCTCTAGAAAACGCTGTTACATAGTTATTGAGGTTCAACTAGAGCTCTCAGAAACGAAAAAACAAATTGTCATAACTTAAATTTTAATACATTTAAAAATTATTTGACTATCATAACTTATACTTTCGCACCTGTGTAAATTAGTTAAAACGAAATAATGACTTATAATTGAACAGTTTAGAAGTTATACAAGATCATAATTTTCAATCTGAGAGCTCTATGTTTTCGACTATATTGGTTAAATTAAACCTCCAAGGATGAATCAAGTTAGGTCAATATATTTACCTCATTTGTACAAAATATTGATGTAGCATCCTTTGTTCTACATGCTATACTTTAGGAGAAAACACTAATTAAATATTTGTATATAATAAAACGACTTAGGGTGTATATGATTTTTTTTTTCTTAGGACTAACCTATGCCGTGATTTATCTTCTCTACTCGTATATTTTTCTACAACACATTCTAATATCGAATGAATGTCACGCAGATAGGTAATTAGTTCAATAATTAAAATACTAGGTAACAAAATACCATGGCATAATATAAACAATGACTACGCCACGCAATGCCGCACCGCCCCGTTGACGCCGCGCCGCCGCGCCGCCGCCGCCGCGCCTTACTCTCCAGCTGTTCTGACATGCAAATGTCGGTATGTTACTCTATAGGGTAAAAATTTTATTTACAAAGTAATAACAATTAAAAAACGTAAAATTAAGTTTGGATAAATATTATCTTGTTTCTTCAAATCTTGTTAAATCAAAATCAAAGTGTTTTATTTCCTTTAGACATTACAGGACTCTTGCACTGCTACTACACTTGACCATCCGTAAAATTTTTTTACCTTGCTTACTTCACCAATCTGCAAAATTACCACCGCCAAGCCTCTAAAATTTTGCGGGGTTTGCTAATCATAATCTTTTGTCACTCTTGATTCTATTTTACAGAACCACCGAAAAGTCGGAAAAAAAAATGCTGAGGCCTTTTGGTCATTTCTACCAGCTTCCCGAAAATATGTCAAAAAATTTACGGCTCGCTTCGCTCGCCATTCTTGCATTGTTTTGTTAATCTTCAAAAAAACTAAATCGTCAATGCAGCATAGACCAGAAAGGAAAAATAAGAACACACCAATTTCAAAAAAATGTGGCTCACTCTACTCGACGACATTTAGTCATTTCTCAACCATTTCCAATGGCCGCAAAAACTACAATATGTCGTTCCACTCGCTGTTATTTATGTTTTCATACTAAGAAATAGTAAGTAAAATGTTAATAACCTACCCCTTAACTACTACTGCTAACTTATTTGTCACCCGAAAGTGTCACGCTCGAAGTTATTTATTTTTTGTGTTTCTCTCATTTTTTTTTTTGTTGCTGGCATACCGCACTAATCTACAATATTACCACCCCAAAAAATATTTCTGGCTACGGCCCTGCTTTTAGCTGCCAGGCTTCCCGCCACGGGTGAAAAAACGACTATGATTGCCACGCACCCGTGGCGTGTAGAAATTTAGCGGCTGTGTTTACCGCTAACAATTAATTCCTTGTTGATTCGCTCTCTTTTCATCATTGAACCAATGACGTAGGAAAGAATAAGCTAGCGATATCATGCTACATATCTGACGTCAAGCACTCCTCGAATTGATTCAAACCTCATAAACATCAGGTCTTTACTTGGTGTTTGTGACACTTGACTTTGAATCAATGTAATGTTAGATTTCTGTATCAAAACCCACTAATTTTTAACATAAAACTAGGTTAATCCTGATGTAATAGAAAACAAATTAAATAAATTTTGATGTAAAATAAAGAACTAGGTATAATAAAAAAAAATAGTTTTTCTTTGTACCTTCAGAACTAAAATAGGTACCTACATACCTATGTTTAATTATTCTATTGCAAAAATTACACAAACATATACCTACATAATATTATATCATAGATAACGAAAATATACAGGTTAAAGTATCATTTCTAACATAAAACAGCCCTAATTTCAGTTTTAAACGCCCGACGTAGTAAAAGCCTGGCGGCTATTTTAAGCGTTGGCAACATACGTCATAGCTAAATCAAAGTCTGGCATTAGAAAGGATATCTATTATTAGGTATAAAGTTTGTATGGATTAGAAATAAAAGGCTCTTTCATATCAGTTGGTCACAAAATCTGCGGGTCTCTAAAAGAGTTAAAATCTAATGTACCCTGAAAGAAAAATCAAAGGTATCCGAATTTGATGCAACCGAATGCCTCATTTTGCGGATTTGTTGTAAAAAAATATACGATTAGAGAAGATAAATCACGCCATAGGTCAGTCCTAAGAAAAAAAAAATCATATACACCCTAAGTCGTTTCCTTACATACAAATATTTATAATTAGTGTTTTCTCCTAAAGTATAGCATGTAGAACAAAGGATGCTACATCAATATTTTGTACAAATGAGGTAAATATATTGACCTAACTTGATTCATCCTTGGAGGTTTAATTTAACCAATATAGTCGAAAACATAGAGCTCTCAGATTGAAAATTATGATCTTGTATAACTTCTAAACTGTTCAATTATAAGTCATTATTTCGTTTTAACTAATTTACACAGGTGCGAAAGTATAAGTTATGATAGTCAAATAATTTTTAAATGTATTAAAATTTAAGTTATGACAATTTGTTTTTTCGTTTCTGAGAGCTCTAGTTGAACCTCAATAACTCTGTAACAGCGTTTTCTAGTGAGTTGAAAACTTCCGAATGACCTTTGATAATTTATAACTAAATGCTTTAATATAAATCAAAAACATAGACGTAGTAATTCCTGAGATATGAGGTATGCCTATTATTCAAGCGTGTGGACTGAGAGCTCCAGTCTAAGGGTTATACCGGCTTTGATATAAGTTTAACAAATTGTTGGACCTATGCATCATTTCTTACAAATTCATTACTAAATCTGTGATTTTTTTCAATTCGATTTGCCAAAGATTCAAAAGTGAGCTCTCAATCCACACGCACATTTGTTTGTCCGATCGATTCTCAAGTTTCTTGTGAACTAAAATGCATAAATTACGCACTGCAAAGATGTTATCTCGGGATGATATATTAGCAAGTTACCTAAATAAACCTATCCATCTTTCTGGTAAGGTCGATTGTCAATGTACTTTCTGATGGCAAGACCAGAGGATTGGCCATTCTACTTTCTCCATAGAGAAGGTAATTGTTTTGCTGTACTGTACATACTTAATACCTACCTTTCTATAGTATCGTCTTGCTGTCGGGCTGGTATCGATCGAAGCACTTTCCCCTTTCTCTGTAAACTCCCATGCTTCGTGCATTGATGGACGTATACTTTCGTTCTACTTTGCGCTCTAGATACGGGATCACTGCACTACCGGCTAAGCCAAGCCATGATAGGTCATTGCACTTTCTTTCTATTCTTAGATTCTGAGATGAACCAAATTGGTTCTAACGTTCATCTCGCTTTGTTACCAAGATAAATTTAGACTGTATTTATGGCGTTTTAGATACGAAGTTTTCCTGTTTCCTTACATTAGGGCTGATTATAGCAAGTGTATAGTCAACTTCCATAAGTCCATTCAGTCTTTAGTCAACTTCCATAAAAATGACTAACAAATACTTTTTTCCTCTTAGCGTGAGTGCATCTCAGTACACGTCGGCCAAGCCGGAGTCCAGATCGGAAATGCGTGCTGGGAGCTGTACTGCTTGGAGCACGGCATCCAGCCCGATGGCCAGATGCCCACAGACAAGACCTTCGGAGGTGGAGATGACTCGTTCAACACCTTCTTCAGCGAGACCGGAGCAGGAAAGCACGTGCCCCGTGCTGTGTTCGTGGACTTGGAGCCTACAGTAGTAGGTAAGCATTGGGGGAATCAATCCAAATCAAAGTACTTTATTTCCTTTAGACCTTACTTACAGGACTCTTTGACCAATCAAAAGTCAAGTTCCTTAAGTAATAAAATTTGGAAGTGATTTGATCACTTTGATTAATCGTTCATTTCAATCTTTTTATTATAAAATGCATTCCAGCAAATACTCATTATTCAATTGAATACCATAATACAAGCAAATAATTAAATACATGTATTTAACAACAGTATGTTTTTTCAACAGATGAGGTCCGCACCGGCACATACAGACAGTTATTTCATCCAGAACAACTTATCACTGGTAAGGAAGATGCCGCCAACAACTACGCCCGTGGTCACTACACCATTGGCAAGGAAATCGTCGACCTAGTCCTGGACCGCATCCGCAAACTGGCCGACCAGTGCACTGGTCTCCAAGGCTTCCTTATTTTCCACTCATTCGGAGGAGGTACCGGCTCAGGTTTCACCTCCCTCCTGATGGAGCGACTCTCCGTTGACTACGGCAAGAAGTCCAAACTGGAGTTCGCTATCTACCCCGCGCCCCAGGTATCCACCGCGGTCGTGGAGCCCTACAACTCCATCCTCACCACGCACACCACGCTGGAGCACTCCGACTGCGCCTTCATGGTCGACAACGAGGCTATCTACGACATCTGCAGACGTAACCTGGACATCGAGCGCCCCACCTACACCAACCTGAACAGACTTATCGGCCAGATCGTCTCCTCCATCACGGCGTCCCTGCGGTTCGACGGCGCTCTCAACGTCGATCTAACCGAGTTCCAGACCAACTTGGTGCCATACCCGCGTATCCACTTCCCGCTGGTCACCTACGCGCCGGTCATCTCCGCGGAGAAGGCCTACCACGAGCAGCTGTCCGTCGCCGAGATCACCAACGCTTGCTTCGAGCCCGCCAACCAGATGGTGAAGTGCGACCCTCGCCACGGGAAGTACATGGCGTGCTGCATGCTGTACCGTGGGGATGTCGTTCCCAAGGACGTGAACGCCGCCATCGCGACCATCAAGACCAAGCGTACCATCCAGTTCGTGGACTGGTGTCCCACCGGTTTCAAGGTCGGCATCAACTACCAGCCGCCGACCGTGGTGCCGGGCGGCGACCTGGCCAAGGTGCAGCGCGCCGTGTGTATGTTGTCCAACACGACCGCCATCGCCGAGGCGTGGGCGCGGCTGGACCACAAGTTCGACCTGATGTACGCCAAGCGCGCCTTCGTGCACTGGTACGTCGGCGAGGGCATGGAGGAGGGAGAGTTCTCTGAGGCGCGCGAGGACCTCGCCGCGCTCGAGAAGGACTACGAAGAGGTCGGCATGGACTCCGCAGAGGGCGAGGGCGAAGGCGCCGAGGAGTACTAGATGCTCGTATAACCGTACATTCCGGTGCATGAATAAATGAAAATTATGACAGAATTTCGTTGTTTCGATTATATCTATTTCCTTACAGTTAGGCAGGGTTCTTAGTAGTATCTATCTAGGACCTAAATGGTCAGATCGTACCTTTAGATAGACTGATGGCAATGTCTTAATTTCATGAAATGAAATTCAATACAAAGCTTGCTATTAGATCTTGTGCCAGTAGGCAGTTCGCAATCTTAGATTTTTTCCGAGTTTGCTGTAACTTTAGCAAACTAACTTCATCTAGCTAGGCACTTGGCAATAACTTACGCTACAAAATTGGGCTATCTAGGTATTGATATGTGATAGTGATAACAAAATCGAGATAAGCTTTTATCTTTGATTGGTAACAGGGCTTGATGTGTAAAATCATATTCACAATAAGACCATCGTAATTTTCTGATGATACACACACAGTCATATGTATATACCTATAGGACAGTATTCAGTTATCTACATCTAGCTAGAGACGATACTTTTTGCTGGGCGAACGCACACGACCCAAGCACAGCTTGTACCACTATGATAATGTTAACGTTACTAATTTAATACTACATAAATAATAGGTTGGTACATAGACGGGTAGTTATTTTTTATTGCACATAGAAAACACTAACAACAATCCTCTTGTGTCCAGAATAGGCATGTCGATTTTAAATCGATTAATCGAAAAATCGATTATTTAGAGTAATATAATCGATTTTGAACCCTACATCGATTCAATGAATCGATTCATAAACCTCCCGAATCGGACCGATCCATTCAAAGAATAGTTTTTTTATTTTTTTGCTTTGTCGGACGCAAAAGCAACTGGTAGTACTTGGTCAATAATTTGAACGCATCATAGAGTAAATATTTATGAACGCTTCCGAAAGTGGCGTTACTTGCGTTAAAAAAACATTTTATTTTTCTATCCGGCTGTCAAACCTAACCTATCTGTTCTTGTGATTGTGAGTGAGTTTATTTATCAAAAATATACTGTGGATAAATATTATTTTTACTGTAAAAATTTATAGTAACTCGACTTAAAATACTGGGAAATATAATTTCTTGTTAAATTTGTATATAACTTTAATAAAATTTTATAAACTTAAAATTTGATTAATTTATTAACCGACTTACGAGTACTTAGGCGAGACTAGAAATTTAAACTGCCACATTAGTTTAGTGGTCGCAAGCACTACTGCTGAGCAAAAGATCCTGGGTTCGATTCCCACCTCTACCTATTCTTTCGAAGGAATATAGGCGTGATATTATGTTTATTAATTTAATAATACTTCTATCCAATTACTTGTATTTGCAGTAAATGGTCATCAATAATGTCCGGTATCTTTATTAGGCAATTAGTCATGTCTGAAATTGGCTCGATTAATCGAAAATCGATCTTTTAATGTTCGATTTAAACAAGAATCGATTCTTGTATGTCCGATTTGAATCGAATCGGAGATCGATATTTTTTAAAATGAATCGACATGCCTAGTCCAGAACATAATAGGTAGTATCTACAGATATGTAGTAAGTCCCGAGGCGAGGCAAGAATCGTACCCATTCGTGCATAGCAAACGCGCCTTCATCCGCTGTGTCGGTCGTCAGTAAAGGGATCCTAGGTCGTTCGCAATTCATAAGCACCTAATTATAGATATAACCGAATGAAGTAGGTAGGTAGTAGTACCTAAGAACCAATTTGCAACAGACAGGATATTATGTGGGTACCCTGTCGCTTGACTACAACCCACATTCAGCTTATGGAGACAAATTACATCCTTGACGTTGCCGTTGCCATGTTACATTACATTACCAATGTAAAAGTACAACCCACATAACAATATTGGGCCTAGGTACAATACAATCATTGTTTATATTTGTTGTAGTGTTGTTTGGATCATTTGGATATTGTTTTTCTCTTTAAAAAATATTAGAAGCAAAGCTTAGCGGGAGGATGAGTAATTTTAATAACGCCTAATATGTAAAAATCTTTTTTTTTATGGACATGGCATACGGAGTCTTTTTAAAATTGTGCAGCCGCATTGTTCAGGATGTAATAGATAGGTACATGATGGGGTCAGGCAGGGCAGAAAGAGAATTTGGTCCTGTCCTGACTCAATACGAATTGCACCAATTTTATACTTTTTGAACAACTTCGGCTCACTAAAACCAGGTAGGTACTTAAGCATTTTATTAAGTTTAGTACAAAATATTGCTTCGGTCGGTCAAAAGATACCTAATGCTTTTCACCCATGTACCTAAACCAGCCTTAAAAACAGATATAAAAAACTGGTTGTAGACACCTACATAGGTACACATAAACTGTGTAGGTGTATTATGAATGATTGAATATGACATCATTTCAGTTTACCTTATTTGGTCACGGCCGCAATCGTTCAAGATGCCGTAATTGGCGCCGCGAACAGATGGTCTTGTTTTTGCGGGGTTCGGAGAAACTGGTCTTGTCTTGTGAAGTTGTGACCTAAATATTTTATCTACAGGGCTACCAAGTAAATACTCAGTAGGCATACACAAGGTAAAAAAAAAATCTTTCAATTTATTAAGTGCCCAAGCGATACTCAAAGTCAGAATAAATGCAACAGCTGTACCTACCTACCAACCGTTCCCATTTTGGAAACCTCACAAGGAACTTTCATATTATTAAGCCCAAGCGACGCTCAAAGTCAAATAAACTTAACAGCTGTACCTACCGTTCCCATTTGGAAGGTTATTCACCTTCTGAAAACCATGAATCCGACTTCAGTAAATCGCTTAGCAAGGCGTCGCGTCGGCGGCGGGCATTTTCCCAAAAACGTTTGGGAAAAATTTAATGCTAAGTGTCTTAAGTGCTGCATTAATTTTTCCCAACGTTTAAAAAGTAGGTAGGTAGGTACTTCCTTGTAGTGTGTTTATTCGTGTACCTAGTTAACTGTTAACAGATTCTACTTCTCTATATTTGTAGAACTGAACTAAGTACATTGTACTTAGTTAAATTTGTAAGGTACTTCCATTTCAGAAGCCTGGCTTATAGTTTTAACCTGAGACAGCACTTTTAGTCTTTTAGTTTCTTTATGGATGACTAGCGGTCCGCCCCGGCTTCGCACGGGTTTTTATATTCTATAGCCTACGTTGGTATGAAAATTTAGGATTGGAATTTCTAATGGTAAAATAATTTTTCAAATCGGTTTAGTTTTGGAGCCTATTCAATTGAAATAAACAAACAGACAATTAAATCCTTTCTTTTGTATAGTTAAGATAAAAATTAATTAAGTATACCTAATGAATGCTTCAGAAAAAACAAATCTAATAAGATACAAAGAATTTTTTTATTGCATAGGTATTTAAAAAATTAAAATTATAAGTATTACTTTACTTATTGCTCAACAGTGGATGGATAAGATCTTTTGTCGTGAAAAATAAAAACCCTTAGTTATATCAAATAATTGTTTATTAAAACAACACAATACCATGGGCGTAGGGAGGTACGGGCAGGGGACTAGAGGATGCAGTCTTAATTTTAAATACGTACCTACGTAGATAGCCAAGCCTATTAATAAACTAAACTTCATTGACAGGTCAATTTTATACAATCGTACTATGTTTGCATCTAAATTCAAACCCCCACCGAAATGTTGAGGCACCGTTTATAATCAAACTTCAATGGATAAAATTTTCTCGGATATACGTACGTGTCACGCAGCTCCTGAAATGGTTGGTTAAAAACTCAAGGCTCTCTTAAAAACTCTTTTCATCTTCTCTTATTTTTTTTTTAATCAAAATTCTCCACTGCAACAGCGCGCTGCGCGTTGTTGGTTGCGGGGTAGGGCGCGCTCGCGCTTCGTGCCATTCGATTCTTATGTGCATCTACATTATATGTAGGCACATTTATTGGATAGATACCTATTTCCATGTTTTTCCGTAATTGAATATCTCCCTCCGTTTGCTGTTATTTCTTTAGTTATAGAATACTTTCAAAACTGTTCGCTAAAGAACGAAAACGTCAGAAAAAATTTCGCGGCTTGCTCCGCTCGCCGTTAATTCTCTACTTTAGTAAGCTTTTTTACAGCCTTCCGAAAATGTCACATTTTCTCAATAATTTTCAGAGGCCGCAAACACAAAAAAATATCAGCGCTCATTCCACTCACTGATATAATTTTTTTACGCTGCTACGGGACCATCCAACCAATTAATTTTTTTGCACCTCTATCTAAATATCTAATTTTTTTTTTGTCGTTTTACCAAGATTTCGTCGCCAAACTTTAAAATTACCACCGCAAACGTTCTCCACTTTGCAACAGCGCGCTGCGCGTTATGGGTGGCGGGGTAGGGCGCGCTCGCGCTCCATGCCATTTCATTCCTATTGTTTACCTACATTGTAGGTTAGTGAGCTAGGTGCACGCATCGCATTCATTTACGCCCGACTCCAGTGGGAGTCAACTTTTTTTACAGGAAGGCAGATCACGACATAACTTTTAATTTCGTGAATCTATAGATGGATAGATAACTATTTTCAAGTTTTCCGTAATTGAATATCTCCCTCTGTTTGCTGTTATGTCTTAGGTTATAGCATAATTTTCAAATATGTTTGCTAACGACCGAAAATGTAACAAAAAATTGCGCGGCTCGCTTCGCTCGCCGTTCATTCTCTTCTTTTCTAGGCTTTTAAGCCTTCCGAAAATTTCACAATTTCTCAACCATTTTCAGAGGCCGCAAACACAACAAAATATGAGCGCTCATTCCGCTCACTGTTATATTTTTTTATGCTACCACGTGACCATCCAAACACACTCCGAGTCTTGATTGTATTTTACAGAACATCTAAAATGTCTAAAAAAAATTGCGGCTCGCTCCGCTCGCCGTTAATTCTATAGCCTTTTTGTCATATCAAATCAATCATTTATTTGCAAGAATACATAATTATTATACAATGTTAGGTCATGTTTACCAGCCTCTCCAAAATATGACAAAAATTTGGAGGCTCGCTTCGCTCGCCATTCATTCCATAGTAAGACTTTTTTTATCTTCTAAAACCAAATTGTTCTTATAAAATAAATAAAAAGTTTCTTTATTCAGACATTAGTCCATACATTACACATTACATAAAAACAAAATCAATACACAAAACACAAAATACAAAATCAATCATTTACCAAATAAATTACAATGATCTAACTAAATTAAAAAAAACCACTAGTATTTACAATTGAGCTAACTGCAGACTGTTGCGAACAAACTACAGGTAGCTCAACTGATCCAAATCAATACCAGTTGGAAGTGTACCCAAGATGCTGGCTGCATTGCCACGTTGTATGGCAATGCTGATGCGCTGTGCCAAATATTGACCAGCTCTCGGGTCACACGTCGCTTCGACCAGACGCTCTGATAATTTTTTGAAGACCCGGAGAGCCTCGGTACCCCACGGACCTAGGGTCTCGACACCAAGGGGAGCAAATTTGTAGGCTCTGTCGAGACCTGCATATTTGCGCCTCTTAAGATCCTCGGCCAAATCTGCCGCCGCACCAGCCCTCACGGATGTCCTTGGAAGATGGGAGGGCGCAAGTGTGTCGACGCAAGTAGCGTCCCACACAATGGGCCTCCCCAACTCCCATGGGACAAGTGTCATACCGTCGGGCCTCTTACCATCGTCACGCAACAGACCATTCGGTTCGAGAATAGCTGGTACGTTAGCGGTGACAAAGGCCCGCCGGATGATGTCGTTAAGGCTGGCATGACGAGACATCCGACCGGCAGCCCTAGAACACGATAATCCGTGGTGACCAAGCTGTTCGACAGCAGTACCGCACTGGCATTGATGAGGCGCGCAACACCTTGCACCCAACCGAAGAGATGATGCAATACGGAAAGTTACGGAATCCAATAAAGTGCCAGTATTATATGAAGGAAGTGCTTGCAACCAATGTCCTGACTCCCATTTAGAAACGGCCAGGAGACGGGCACGATCTGCTGAGCTGGAGCACGTTTGTAACAAACAATTCCGTGTCAGCTCACACAGAGGCCCGTCCCATTGCCGTTGGGATAAAAGAGATTTTGGGAGAGCAGCATCGGGGCAAGCACTTTGCCAAGCCGTTCGAGCTTCGTCTAAAAATGAAATTTTAAATGAAAATCCAGGTAGTGCCAAATCAGGCTTTAAAATTTTTTCAACTAATGAACTAGTGCTGTAGACGGAAGACAAGAACGCTGGTAGGGCTACACTTGAAATTTTGCGAAATCATTTACCTACTTAATTAAATTTAAAGCAGCCATTCAACAGAATCCTAACCTAAAGAGTCTAAAGAGTTAGGACCCTGTTGAAAGACTGCATGATGGGCGAAGCAAACTTGCTGCCTACGACCTGTAGGATGGTGTTGGTACTGCCCCATGTTCTGTGAAGCAGCGAGGCTGTCTTCTTGCGTATGATGGCGTGGAAGCCATCAACCTGAGCCTCCGCAAACATTGTGGATGCGCTACAGAAACGGGGCAGCCCCAACAACATCCTGAAGGCGTTATTATATTGCACACGAAGGGCATTGAGCGATCTTTTGGTAAAGCTAGCCCAAAGGCTCCCCGTGTAGAATGATTGGCAGTAGGCTTTAAAGAGTGTGATTTTAACTTGCCTACTGCAACGAGAGAACCTTCGCGCCAGCATATTACTACGGACCGCCAACGCCCTCCGTTCTCGTTCTATGTCTACCTGGTCGTCAAGGTCGTCGGTAAGGAAGTGTCCCAGATATTTGAAATTATAGACCCTGTTAAGCTCAAGGCCATTGAGTCTTAGACTTGGGACTGAAGATGGAACCTTACCTGCGGCCTTGAAAACCAGATATTCACTCTTTTTGCAATTATACACAAGCCCATGCCTGCTGGCGTACTCCTCACAGATTGACAGCAGTTTCCGGAGTGCGCTGATCGTCGGGCACAGCAGCGCCATGTCGTCTGCATAGCTGATATTGTTCATACACACGTTATCAACTGAGCAGCCGACACGCGCGCTGCTGAGCCCCACGATCAGCTCGTTAATGTACAGATTGAAAAGTTTAGGTGAGCTTCGCCCCCCCTGCCTCACACCGCACTCCAATCTGTAGGTATCCGATAGATCGCCCGCCCATCTTACACTATTTGTCTGGTTGGCATACCAGTAATGGAAGAGACGCTGCACCTGTGTGTGCACGCCTGTGTCTGCCAGCTTACTCCACAGGACGTCATATGACACGAGGTCAAAAGCCTTGGAAAGGTCAAGAAAGCATGCATACACAGGTGTGCGCCTCCTAGTGTAGTATTGCACAGCGTGTTTCAGACTCAGAATTGCACTTTCAGTGGAGAGGCCTTTTCTAAAGCCGAACTGTGCATCGTGAATGTCTAAAAATTTGTCAAGTTCTGAGTCCATCACACTGTCCAACACCTTCGCCACAATGGTAGCCAACGATATTGGTCTGTAATTGCCTTTTTCAGACAAGTCGCCTGTCTTATTCTTTACTATAGGCACAACTATTGCTTTCATTAGGTCCTCGGGTAAGTGAGAGTGAATGAAGCATATACCAAACAACATTGAGAGAAGATGTGGTAAATGAGGTCCTGCATACTTCAAGTGTTCAATGCTAAGGCCATCGTGACCAGGGGACTTCCCTCTTGACATTTTATGTATTATTTTAGTAATCTGCTCGGCAGTAACTTGGTAAGTTTCCCTGGTCACATTGGTCCCAGCATCCACGAAGCCTAACGAAGGACCTAGCACCGAGCTTACTCTAAAGTGGTCTTTGAATAAGTTGGCAATACCCTTGCTGTCACTCACACCCTCTACACTCACAGGCAAACCAGGCTGCACATTTAGCTTATTTGTTGACTTCCAAAAATCACTAAAGTTGTTTGATGATCGGTGCTCTGCTATAATATCCATTTTAATTTGATCTTCATTGTTTTGACACCACCTGAGTTTACTTTTGAATAGTTTCCTAGACTCATTCATTTTGTCATAGAAAATACCTGAACGCGGTTTATTTTCCCAAACCCAGTTGGTGAAATGCAACCTGGCTTCCCTGTGCGCCTCTCGGACGTGCCTATTCCAGCCTACTACTACACGGCGGGACCTGCTCACCTTTCTCACTTTACTATATGTAGCTGCGTCACTCAAAATATTAATGATGTCATGATAAAATATGTCAATTGGTTTTTTATGTTCTACATTCTTACATATATTAGAATTACAATACAAAAGTTCACTAGGACAATCTATTTCTTTAAGTTTTCCAATACAATAGCTCTGATAAAGGTCAATTCGTCCGTGTACTTCTGATAGCTCCTAACTAACAATTTTGACAAAACTTGTTTTTAACGACATCTGTTGGTTTAGGCTGGAAACCCGTTGAAAGCATTAACCACCCAATTTAAAAACCCCTCAGTTTAGTTGCAATTCTGCTGAAGAAATATCTTCTATATCTAATCGTCATTATTTCGCCGGAAATTTCTCCTAAGTAACAGTTTGTGTGGAGTTCTGCTTGCACGCGCACGCGGCTCGTTGATATTTTGAGGTTTCGATTAGGTAAGTTATGTTTATACTGTTATTTATTACGAAATTCCTAATTAAAGTTGTGTAATAAGAGTTTTTGCAGTTTTAAATTGTATAAATGTAAATGAATTCGTTATTAACAGGTTATTTTATCAGATAGGAGAATTTTCTTCCAACATTTTTAATGTAAATATGGTACAATTTTGTTCTCATTCGCAACAGATAGGAGATATTTCTTTTGGTTTTTGGAATACTATTTTGTTAAATAATCATAGTTTCTTTGAAGTGTATAAATACCTACCCACATAATTTTTTTACTTTCTTGGCAGGTTTATAATTATGGCGTCACGAATAGGGCATCGAGAACAGGTCATATTTTAAGAACCGGTTCTTTCGATTCCTGTTTCAACGCAGAACCGGGTACCCGGTTTTTTCGGTTCTTTCGGTTCTTTTCTTAATTTATTAGAATTATATTTTTGTCTTACAATATCTATAGTGGGGTCCAAATCAAACAGGGAATTTATAATCATAGCTATTTTTATTTCTTTATTTTTATCTTTTTAATCAATCAGTCTTGCAACAATCACTTTTTACATAAAATTATTTTTGTAAACTATAATAGCCACAGCAAAGCAACTTAAAACATCAGCTATTGCAATAAAACGAAAGAGAAACAAAATTATTCAACTACACATAATTAACACAAAAATAATAGAAACTTTTACTAATCAAATAAAATAAACATAAACAATAAAGTAGGTTCCCATTGAAAGAACTTATATTATTCACATAAAAAAAAATTACACTTAAAATAGATCTTGATTTTTAATCTAATAAACTAATTTTTAACTTTGAATATATTTTTTACCTAGGTAATTAATATGAACGCAAAAATATGAGGGCATCTAGGGTTTTGTCACCCAAAGCTGAGCGCAGTCTGTTACATATTATACCAGCAGATGAAAATATGCATTCCGGCTCCACACTGGTAGGTGGGATGGTGATCAAATGGTAAGCCAGCCAATATCGGCCTCGTTGACCACCATTCTCGAAGAGTGCCATTTCTACCCTCACGGTAGTATATAAATCATCTGGCGTGGATGTTCTCGCAGTGGAAGCTTCTTTTAATTGCCTGTTAAGTTCCTCTTCATTTATCAAATTTTCCGCTTTCTGCCTTGTTGACTATGTATGCAAATATTCAATAAATAATTTAAGAATATAAAACTATACATGCATCTGCTTATTGTCTTAGTCTGTAACGACTTCTGGGTTATAACGGCGATATCAGTGGACCCTTCATAGTCGTTATACCCGAAATCCACTATACTTACATTAAACAACTTATAAAAAAGGCAAAGAATAAAATACTTTACTGACTTCTTTCCCTTCCTATGCCCATTTTTGCCACAATGTAATAGGCAAAAAGTAGTGAACCAAAGAATAATAATGATAGAAGACGCACTTACCTATAATAACAGCGTTAATCCAAACGAGCAACTATACACAAACAAACTATACTACGCTGCAACATACACACAACCACGAAATCGGAACGCTTTCGACAGACTATATAAAATAAATGGCGGATGGCAGCACGGTTTGAGTTGCTGCTGTGTAGGTACGGGTCGGGAGCGGGGAATGTCTCCCCGCCCCCAACCCGTACCTACTCTTTATTTTATGCAACGCCTTGATGCGTAGTGACTTCTGAGTTTCATTAACCTACAATAATCAATATGTTTAGGAGAATCGAAAGAACCGAAAACCCGGTTCTGAATATTTTGAGAACCGGTTCTTTTTGTAGACCCAAGAACCGGGTAATCCCGGTTCTTTCGATTCCGGGAAAACCCGGTTCCGATGCCCTAGTCACGAAATAGGGCGCACACCTTGGTAAACCGCATTCTTCATAACAACAATGGAGCAGAAGATGGCGCACCAACATCTGCAGCCTCAGAACAAATAATTGGTATAGGCATTCAGCCTCTTTCAGCAGTTGAACCCTACGTCATGCCTGTAAATAATGGTGAAAACGAAATGAATGATCTCATTGAGTTAGAAGATCTGATGACCACTGTTCCATCGACATCTTTCTGTGAACCACCAACATCAAGACCTACATCAGTGGCATCAGAAACACAAGGTTCTTCTACTACTTTTTGTGAAGACTTTTCGCCTGACGATGATAGTGAATATGAACCACCAAACAATGATGCCTTAAGCTCTAACACTGAATTAAATGACGACCAAATAGATGAATTAGACAATATAAATGAAAGCACAGTTTACTTTGGAGATATGAATGAAGGCCAGCGAAGACAAAGAAAGGCGCAACCTGAAACATGGAAGAAAAATTTGTCTAAGCGACTCCGAATGGAAGGCAAGGAGTATAATGGCTACGAACGACCAAGGGGTGAGAAGGTAAAAAATATCATACGCCATCAAAGACTCCTTGGACCTAGGTGTGTTTCAGATTTCTGCACAAAAAGTAAAATTAGAAGTTGTGGGGAAATTAGTGAAGAAGATAGACAAAGTATATTCCAAAAATTTTGGACTGAAATGGATTGGCACCAAAGAAAGGTGTACGTAGCTAACAATGTTACTTTTCAAGGAAAAGCCCGACAAACATCAGAAAGTTCTAGGAGGTCGGGGACTTTCGTATACTTTCTGCCAATCCATAATCCTACTGAAAACACCACCAGCAAGAAACGAGTATGCCGGGAAATGTTTCTTCAGACTTTATGTCTTGGTTCGTTTTCAGTCCAAAATTGGGCTAAGAAAGGAAGTGGTGGTATGCATCCCTCTGAAAAAAATATTAACCGACGGCGTGCTAGAGCCCCGCTTTATCAAAGGCGTACTGAGGTTTTAGATAGTTTCTTGGCTCAGTTACCTAAAATGCCTTCTCACTACAACCGACAGAACACGAACAAAGTGTACTTAGAGCCAATTTACCGCAACGCTGCTCACCTATACAGAACTTACCAACAATTTTGTCTAGAAAAAGAAGAAGAGCCCTACGCGCGAAATAAATTTCATACTGTAGTTAAATCTAAAAATATAGCAATACACACTATAAAAAAAGACATGTGCGATACCTGTGTGGGGCATCAGACGGGGAACGTAACCGACGAAGTCTTTCATATGCACCAGCTGAAAAAAAGTCGTGCTCGCGAAGAAAAAATAGGGACAAGAGTGAGGCCATTAAAGGAAACTGCATTGTTCTTACAATGGATCTGCAAGCGGTTAAAGTGTGTCCATTCATAACAGCCAGCGCTGTTTATTACAAAACAAAATTGTGTGTTCATAACTTTACAATCTACGATTTGGCTTCACATGATTGTACCTGCTACTGGTTCAACGAGACAGACGGCGATTTAACTGCTTCAACGTACGCGTCATTCATAACTGACTTCCTAACCCGCCATTGCCTCCCCAAGCGTTTGCCGGTTATAATATACTCAGATGGATGTACTAGCCAAAACCGGAACAACATACTTGCAAACGCTTTACTTAACTTTTCCATAAAACATGATGTGTCGATAGTTCAAAAATACCTTGAAGTAGGACACACACAGATGGAAGGAGACTGTGTACATAGCGCTATAGAAAGAAAGCTCAAAAACAGATTAGTCCACCTCCCGAGTGACTTTATGTCTGTTACTAAAGAAGCCCGCAAAAATCCTCGCGAATATGAAGCTATAATGGTGGACCACACATTTTTCAAGAACTTTTCCGACCCTGGGACATGGCGATATTCATCCATCAGACCGGGACGCAAGGCAGGTGATCCTAAAGTAACGGATATTAGGGCTATTCTATACGACGGGGAAGAAGGCACCATAAAAGTTAAACTGGACTTTGATTCCAATTGGGAAACCCTCCCCCAAAGAGTCAACAAAATAGGAGTGGTAAGAGAGTACAGCCCATTACATAAAACTAAAATACCTATTACACTCCAAAAGTTCAAACACCTTCAAGAACTCAAATCCGTAATTCCCTTAGATTGTCATTCTTTCTATGACGATTTACCCCATCACGATCATTAACGAATTATTAAGAAAGTGTGAAGTTAATAATGCGGGCAAGAAACATTTAATTGAATTTTTATGTAGGTTATAGGTTGTATGATAATAACTAATTAGATGTTGGCTAATTGTTTCCATCTTTGAGACTGATTTTATAACTTTTTAGATGATAATAATAATGACGGCGGAGACTTTTTATACTTTAAGTTTATAAATAAAAAAGAAATAGTATTTTTATGTGGGCTGTGTGTAGGGTAAAAAGCTAATTAAAAATTTGCTAACTGTTACCATTACCTTGGTTTAGACTGATTCTGTTGCCATTTTATATAATAATGATGATGATGATGAATGCCGGAGGAGACTGTTGATATCTTAATAAGGTTTTAAAAAGTATTTAATATGTTTATTTAGTGCATAGTTCTTATGTAGGTACTAAGATTAAAAGTTTTGTTTATAGTTTCTATGTTTGAGACTGTTTTGCCTACCATTTTATAAAATATAAATGTGAGGAAACTTTTTGATGACTTATAATTTTTTTGAAAAGTGTTTAGAAATAAATACTAGTAATATAATTTTTAAACAATTGTTTTATTGCTTTTTTCCTACTTTCAGATTAGTTATAAAATATCCTAAGTAAAGATTCTTGAAATTCTATGTTCACTCTGGGGACGAATTACTCCTATCTTCCTAATGGAAATTTCTCCTATCTGTCCATTACCAAAACTTGAAAAGAAATAACTTTTATCTACCATATAAATATTTAAATGAAAAATTAACATGTTTTTTCTCCATCATTACATGAAATACCTTAAAAAAAAGCAACTACTTTTTTGTTTTTATTATAAACTTGATACAAAAAATAATAATAAGTTTTTTCTTCCTCCTGTACAATTTGCTTTTTGTTACTTAGGAGCTATCAGAAGTACACGGACGAATTTGTTCATCGCTTCTGTTTCCCCATATTACAGAATTTATTTTAGATTCATTATTTTTATTAGATGTCTTACATGGTATTAAATTAAGATTACAATTTATGACTAGTGGAAAATGGTCTGACCAATATGTATCATACTTAATGTTAATATTATTTATTGTTTGAAAGGCAGCAAGGCTCACAACACAGTGATCAAGCCACCTAGTACAGCCGTGTGCATCACTTATGAATGTGTAGCTGCCAGAATTCATACCTAATTTATCAATGTCTGCACATACCCATTTTTGGTCTACACATAGGTTCATCAGTTCATTTCCAAAAGGTTCACCGGGGTGTGCGTTAAAGTCTCCAAGTATATAAATAGCCTGAACAGAACTACTCTCTACTACAGCACAAATCTCGCCACAACAGTCTGTAAAGTCTGCCAGATTATCTTGTGAGTCTGTAGGCATGTAGACGCTACACACTAGAATATCACTATCACTGACTTTGGCTTTGACAATACTAATACGTGGATTTTTGCACTCGACCACAGCTACATCACTAAACACCTGTTTTCGCCACAAAATCGCCACGCCACCGTGTGGTCTCCCCTTCAAGAGTCCCGCAGATGTGTCCACTGCCGATGTCCCTGTGTATGCGAAGTCAGAGTGGATGGTGCCCAGTAGTGGAAGGTCGTGCGGCAGCAACCACGTCTCCTGCAACGCCACGATGTCCGCCGTACTGCATAGGTCTCTCACACAGTTGATGGATCGGTTGGAGTGGAGTTTACGGGACGCAGGACTTAAAAAATTTTCGACGAATTTTTTTATGTATATATAACATGTATTTTTTTTTATGGCTACGTAAAGAGGGTCACTAGGGGTGCAACTTTAGTTCAGGTGATCTACCCCAAAGTTCAATGACCTCGGCGCTAGAGGTCAAAGTATGTCGTTCAGTTTAAAGGCGAAAAAGACTTAGAAAATTTTCGAAAGATGTTTTTTTGGGCGTATATATAACACATGTTTTTTCTTATGGCATCGTAAAGAGGGTCACTAGGGGTGCAACTTTGGTTCAGGTGATCTACCCCAAAGTTCAATGACCTCGGTGCTAGAGGTCAAAGTATGTCGTTCAGTTTAAAGGCGAAAAAGACTTAGAAAATTTTCGAAAGATGTTTTTTTGGGCGTATATATAACATATATTTTTTCTTATGCCATCAGAAAGAGGGTCACTAGGGGTGCAACTTTGGTTCAGCTGATTGACCCCAAAGTTCAATGACCTCGGCGCTAGAGATCAAACTGTGTCCGATACAGATACCGATACAGAGCATTCCGATAAGAGTTGATTAGGTTCAATTTGATTGGCGGATCCGATACAGAGTACCCCGACTCCACGTGGTCTTGTGCGTGGCGCCCCTAGAGTGTATATAATAAGCCGGAGGCGCGTAGGGAGTGCAGCCTCCGCCAGCCGTAACAAGGGACAGGCACCGCGCGAGCCACAGCGGCTGAGGCTGGTCGCCGAAGGCGACCAAAAAGCCGAAGCTGCGGAGGTGAGCAGTGGTGCCTGTCCCTTGTTACGCAATGGCGGAGAGGCTGCACTTCCCGCAGCGCCGGAGCTATCGCGATCCTGAAACTTTCCGGCATCGACTCCAGCAAAAACCAACGATTTTACAAAAAAGGTCAGCGACCTTGACCTCAAAGGTCACTGACATGTGCTCGAAAATGATTAATTTAACTTTCCGGTATCGACTCTAGCGAAATCCAACGTTTTTACAAAAAAGGTCAGTGACCTTGACCTCAAAGGTCACTGACATGTGCTCGAAAATCATTAATTTAACTTTTCGGCATCGACTCCAGCAAAAACCAACGATTTTACAAAAAAGGTCAGCGACCTTGACCTCAAAGGTCACTGACATGTGCACGAAAATGATTAATTTAATTTTCCGGTATCGACTCCAGCGAAAACCATCGTTTTTACAAAAAAAGTTCAGTGACCTTGAGGTTAATGACTCAAGGTCACTTATCTAAGGTGCATTGAACCTTAGGTCAAAGGTCAATGACCTTGACCTTGAAAAAAAAAAACATAAATTTTTTGCGTCCCGTAAACTCCACAGTGACCGATGGATCTTTTTATTGATTTGCAGTTGAAACTTATAAATTGGCAGTTGTGATTGTGACCCATTATGTATTGGAAAGATTCAATTTCTTTGCCTTTTCTGGCCTCGATGCATTTGCCCTTTGATGGAAATCTATGTAGCGACGATAGGAAATGCCCTCAGGCCACAGTTTAGTGTCCATGAAGATATCCACCTTGTGCTTCGGTACATTTAGCCTAAAGGAGTTGTACTCTTTCTCTTGCTTCATAATTACTTGTTCTAATGTAATTTCAATTCCAGTTTTGCTCCTAATGTAGGAACTTATGTCGTGCGATGTTGTTTGTTTGTTTACATTATAAATGTAAAACGGAATTTTGGTGTCGGCGGCTCTAAACTTGCTGTCAGGTTTTCCGTCTCCTTTTTGACCAGTAAATCGGTTTCTGAACCTTTTTCGCTGCACGATTTTCCATTCTTCGGTCGGATCTGGATATTTCCAATCAGTTTCACGACGCAAAACATCGACAAAAGATTTTGCATTTTGTTTTTGTGGGCTCCTTGGCTTTTTCACCGGGCTAGGAACATTCGGCGCCATGGTGTTGCTGCGCTCAGATTGTCTATTATTTGTCAGCCCTTTTATGTTTTGTGTTCCCAATGTGGCGGGGGTACAGTTGTCAAAATCCGCGTCATGTGTCATCGGCTGAGTTTTCAAAGTAGCAGAGCTGTCAATCTCAGCGTCATGTGTCACGAGTGTCAAAGATTTCGACGACGGAAACGACCGTTGGCGAGATGAGTCATCTCTGTTATTGTCACTCATCATGTCGGCGCCTTGGGTATGACCATCGGCTGATTGTTGGGATGCCTTAGGATGATGTTCTGGCGAAGAGACTAACACAGGGTCGTGTGTCAATCCCATCGGCCCACTATCACAATTGTAGCTATCTAGTAGACACGCTCCTCGCCTAGTGTTTACGTAGGTCTCGGGTGCGAGGTATGATGATGTATTCGCCACCGCCTCTGGTTGCCACGGCGACTGTAGATGTTTCTGGAGGTCCTGTAATTCATGCTTATTGACGTAATTTTCTTTGACCTCTCTTATATCTTTTTGCATCACCAGAATATCTTTTAGCAAACGACTTGGATCGATGTGGTCAAAACTCAATACCGGCAGTTTCTGCAATTCCCGCGCGACGAATATGGGGATGAGCTCTGGATCGGTTTCTTTGATTAGAGTGATAATATCATACAGATCACGCTCTGCTTTGCCAACCTTTTTCCGAGTGATTTTTCGTTTTGAGGTGGTGATGGAGTCAAACAGCAGTGATTTTGCCGTTTCAATTTCCTCCGCCGAGAAAGACGTTACACATAAGCGCATAAGTCCATCTTCTGTCATTACATCTGCCTTATTTTGTATAAAGGCTAACACTTCGGATATCACTAATTTACAGTTATTGCACTTGATGATATTGCACGGCATTTTGCTTCACACAAAATCCACTCTCGATAACGACCGCTCGGAACAACGCGCGAGCGTGAACTGAGCTCTGAGATCTTAGCTTTCTTTTCTTGACTATGATTTTTTTTAAATATTCGAGGCTAGCTGTCATACTGGTGTCACACGATTGCGTACTTATTTAAAAAACATAGAAAAATGTCAAAAAAAATCGCGGAAAGTGCTTAGAAGTAAACATGGCTGAGGAAATGATGACTGAAAATCCTTTAAACGGCCTATGTATCTTCAGCGTACACCGAAGCATGGTACTTACAAATAAATAAGAACAAAATTGAATCAGAGCTGCTAAAATGGTTTTTTGGAGTACCTCGAAGACTACTATTTTGTAAAATAACGTGACGTATAGTTAAACTGTTGTTGTTTTTTTTTTATTCTAAACGTAGCCTACCTATCCCATTTCTCGTGCAGCATGTACTTAGTAGGTATTCTTGGTTTTTTTTTTCGGCTGCCCCCCCCTGAACAGAATCCTGGCTACGCCCTTGCACAATACAACTTGAAATATAATATACACTTAGACAAAACATAAATCGCCGTTGGCTATGACCTACATAAATATAAGGCTGCATACACACGACACACCACAACCCATTAAATTAATTCGATGTCATTTCGTGTGCCTCAGCCTTTAAAATTAATAGAACATTTCACACAAAGCGTGTTCATAAAACATTCAATATTTGGGTGTGAATAACATTATGGTGGGTACAGACCAAGCGAACGAGAGCAAGGGAACTCAGAGCGAAGGCTAACAAGCGAACGCGAACGAACCAGTGTGTACGATATGGCGAAAGCAAGCGAGCCAAAACAAGGGCCTTCGTTCGCCTTCGGCCGTGCTCCGACTGCGGTTTTGCATCTGTTTTGTGTGGACACAACAACGAAAGCGAGAGAACGTTCGGTACCGATCGTCGAATCTCACTCGTAGCGTTCGCTCGCTCTCGTTCACTTGGTCTGTACCCACCATTATTTCATTAATTAACATTTTATAGCAGCTTAATTGGCTTTTAGTTAAGTACTATGTGTCGATTCTAAATGTTTTGTTACCATGTTCATCTAATCTCGAAGGGTTTGCAGCAGTTACTATTTTTTATTAAACAAATTGTAATAGACATCTTAATAAAATTGGTAGTAGGTAGGTACTGACATAATACTTAATTATCCTCCTTATTCACGTAGTCTACTTGCTATTTGTCGATCTGTCTTCTTCTATTCACATAAGTCAGAGTGAAAAATAAACCGCTTAGCAACTGTTTTAAGTTAGCAAACTTATATGAATTAGGTGGATAATGTATAGGTCTATTTGGCTATAGAAACTACAAAATTGCTTAACAAAGTATTTCAAAAATTATTTAAAACTAAAACGCGGAGGTTGACTCAGTTCAGCTTTATTTGTAATGTTAACATAACTGTGTATGGTCTATTGACCATTTTGCATTTGTTATAGGTAGTTATTTAAAAGTTAACAACCAAAATGTGGTGCTTACTTTAATAAATTGGCATGTTTTCTATTTATTGATAGGTAACTGCGATTTTATAGCTGCTAGGAGTTTTGACTAGCAATTCTAAAAAGGCCTTCAGTTATTGTTTTTTTTATGTACGTTAATGGCTTACTATTTCTAAATAAAATAACCTATAATTAGAATCTAGCGCTGGGTTTTTAAAGTTTAATACTAGATGATCAAACAGCCAGTATAGGATAATGTATTAATTTATCGCTACATTTTAATATTTAATATTTTAAATATTAGGTACGAAAATAAAAACACTAGGAATGAATTAAATTTTAAACACATCTAGCAAGAATCAAGATGTTTGGCTATTGTTTCCAACAGTCTTCAGTTGGCTCAATTGTAAATTGTATTTCTAATTTGGTTATTTAATTGTAATTTTCTTTGTCAAATAAAATTAACTAAAAAAATTAGAACTTCAATTTACAATTGAGCCAACTGCAGACTGTTGCAAACAAAGCACGGTATATTATATTTGCTAATATAGATACTTGGATGTAATTGATATCAAGATTATAAATAGGGTAAAAGGACCACATAAATCGAGCGAGTGAATACGGCGGCGCCTGCTATACTTTCTAGGTTTATTTATTGTATTTATTTTATTCTACAATAAATCCGTGAGCTGTTACGGTAAGAATCGCGATCATCGCCCGTATATTATCTAAAACTACACGACCATTACGTTAGAATAACATTAAGGAAGCCGTTTCAAATATTACAGAGTGTAAACTACTTCAAGTGGAATCACAAATTGAGCAAACTATAAAGGCAGGTTTTCAAATAACGCTGAGGCGAGCTTGTTTTATACAAGAGGGTACACAGTAAACCAAAGCTATATCATAGCTCTAAGTATTAGCAAAAGTGGCAGTGGGCCGGTCATATTTCGCGAAGAACGACTACCGTGGTAAACGTGTTCTTGAGTGGAGACCGGGACTCGGTTAACGTAGTGTAGGACGCCCTTCTGTCAGGTGGGGTGACGATCTGCGAAAGACTAATGGTAGATGCTGGATGCCACAAACTGAAGACGGCTATGGTGCCTATTAGGGGAGGCCTATGTCCAGCAGTGGACTAACATGCGCAGATGATAATTGAAATCCGGCCTTTATTCAACTAGAATGCAAAAGCTACGGCTTATAAGTAATTATTACCTAAATGTTTTCGGGTTGTTCTGTACAAAATAAATTATAATTCTAATGTATTGCATTCTCTAGTCTAGATCATTCGTGATCAATTAAGTTTATAATTATAATTACACAGCGATTCACTTCAGCTCCGTTTGGGCAGGCTGCAACAAAATAAAAACATAAAATAATATACATAATGATTGCGAGAAATGTTAAGTTTTTAGGGCTTTAGTAGTAAAGTACCTATAGTATGAAAACGACTGTGGCGCGGTGGGCGATCCGATGCAGGAGCATGCGGGTTCGATTCCGTCCAGGGAAACAAATGTTTGTAAGAGCTGCTAACATTGTTCCGGATTTGGTGGTCGTTTTTCATGCATAATAAAAAATATCTATCTAAAATATTGTATTACATAAGTATATCAGTATTTAACACACCGGGGGGCGGGCAGCAGCGCCCTCTGCAGAACAACTACACCGAACTGCGATCCCCAACCCGTATGCCCAGCGTAGGGATTATGGGCAATAACCCCCAAATAATGATGCCATCTATGGCGCTCATTAGGGGAGGTCTATGTCCAGCAGTGGACTATTATAGGCTGGTGATGATGATCATCATCATCATCATCATCATCATATATTATTATAACGTAAACTAAGAGTGCTCAAACTTCATAATCATGGGAAAACAACAGTCTAAAGGATTCTCTATAAAGGTTGACCATAACCTAGCGATGGGACCTTTATTTATTTATTTTATTTATGTATTTCGGAACACCATCAGCTACAATAATGTCTATAGAGTTATAAATGACAACAGTGAGGTAATAATAATGATTTTTCCTTACTTCCGTTCTTGTGTTAATCTTATTTAGTTTATATTGATACTGTTTGTTATTTTGTTTTTAAATGAGTAAAAATAAATGTTTTTTCTTTCTTTCTTTCAATAATAGGTATTTACCGATATCAACATCATCACCATCATAACAGTCCACTGCTGGACATAGGCCTCCCCTAATTAGGGCCATAGATGGCATTATCATTAGGGGGTAAATGCCCATAATCCCCACGCTGGGCATGCGGGTTGGGGATCGCAGTTCAGTGGAGTTGTTCTGCAGAGGGCGCTGCTACCCGCCCCCCGCTGTGTGTCCCTTAGTCGCTCTTACGACACCCACGGGAAGAGTTGGGGTGGTGAAATTCTATGCCGGCACCACACGGCTTTACCGATATAATCTAAATAAACTATGTATGAGTAAACACTAAAATTGTGACACAAAGAAAGCGTACTTTATAAAAGTGTAATTCAAATTTTTATGGACTGAGTAATTCTGAATAGATAAACTTTTTATTTTGATTTATTTATGGGAAACCACAAAATGCTCATACTTAAACGAATCACTAATATAAGTATGACTTTGTGGTTTTAAAGGGACGTACCTTCAGTCTAAACATCCATGGTGTAGACTGTATACCGTCGCAACCCCCCCTCTCTGTAGGGGGGTCGCTAGGGCTGCGCCCCCTGCAAGAGCGACGCGTACTGTAGGAGAGCCTCCCTCAGCGCCGCGCCCGCCGGGCCGAGTCGCGGGGAGCCTGCTAGTTGCACCAGACACGGGTACAGGCCTAGAATAATAAAAATATAGTCTCAGTCTAGCTAAACACAAAAAAAAAATACAAAAAAATCTTTATTAGCTTATATTATCATGAATCATCTAATATCACTAGCGGTCCGCCCCGGCTTCGCACGGGTATTAAACAAAAATTTCAGAAATTATACACACTAACATGATGGGTTTCATAGTATTCATACGGATCCCTTACTTTTTTTAACAGCATTGGGGTTTTTGACATTGACTCGACACTCCATAACTGACACTGGCCGTAGAGAAAAAGCAAACACCGTGCGCTATATATTTAACCTCTTTTTCTATTCTGACGCGCCATAATAGAAAAAGAAAGAAAAAAAAGAAAGAAAGAAAATTGTTTATTTTGGAAAAAGAGGTTGAATATACAGCGCACGGTTAAATTATGAACCACTAAACGTAAATTTAATTATAAACCACTAAACGTAAATTTAATTATAAACCACTAAACGTAAATTTAATTTAATGGTGCCCCATACCTATTAGCTTCTGCCAGGCAAGAGGATCCACTTTCCCCGTGGGCGCCTTCTTCATGGTATCGATGAGGGTGGCTACGGCCTGCAGCACGAAGGATATCTCCGAGACCTGGTGCCGCTGCAGCGGCTCCAGCTCCTCGCCCGTGTAGCGGGAGATCACCTCGTGGTAGCGATCCAGGAGGCCTACTATGGCCAGGGGGTCGCTGTCCTCTGGAATATTATTTAATGTTTATTTTGGAAATAGCTGCTCCGGCTTCGCACGGGTCCAACGCTGATACTAAAACCTTCCTCTTGAATCACTCTATCTATTAAAAAAAACCGCATCAAAATCCGTTGCGTAGTTTTAAAGATTAAATAAATAAATAAATAAAATAAATAATGCCGGACAATCCACACAGCACCATCTAGCCCCAAGCTAAGCAGAGCTTGTGTTATGGGTACTAGATGACTGATATACATAATACAATATTATTAAACAGATAGATATTTTTTATTATACATAGAAAACGACCAGAACACCCTAAACAAATATTTGCAGATCGTACAAATATTTGTCCCGAGGCGGGAATCGAACCCGCAACCTCCTGCGTCGCAGGCGGACCTTCGCCCACCGCGCCACAGTGGTCGTCGGATTTAAGCATACAGAGGGATATAGGGACAGAGAAAGCGACTTTGTTTTTTACTATGTAGTAATGATAAAACTCCCATTAACTACGATACGAATAAAAGGGAATTTCATGATTAGGCATACCCATAAGAACATTTTGAATGGGTTGCGTAAAAAAAAGTCCTGCAAAGTAGCCAAAATTATCTCTAACTGTACTAGCGATTTCTATACAAGTTAGTAGAACCCACGGTACGGTAGTAGAACCCAAATGATAAAAGGATTTAATTCAATTTCAATGTCATAGCTTCATCATCATCATCATCACCAGCCTATAAATAGTCCACTGCTGGACATAGGCCTCCCCTAATGAGCGCCATAGATGGCATTATCATTTGGGGGTTAATGCCCATAATCCCCACGCTGGGCATAGCTTATAAGCGTCATATATAAATTCAGTTTACATTAATTCTGGGAAATATTAGTCATAAATTTAAACTCGTTTTTAAGCGTTACGCGCTTTTTAAAACTTATAAAAATAAACGGAATATGTATTGGTTTTTATTAAGAATTCATGCAAGCTTTTAATAGATCATTACATTTTACATAAATAAATACACTTATTGGTATTATGTATACCGACAATATAATTGACGACCTCAGTAATGAAAAGAAAATGAAGTTGAATATATAGCACATGGTTTTACTTTTGAATTTTTCATGCCAATCCTAACTTTTTTGAAAAAATCCATACAGCCTATGTTCATCAAAATCAACCCCGTCAAAACCCAGACTATCATCATTGGGAGCTCGAGATTGATAGATAGATTAGACTGGCAGTCTGTACCCCAAGTTATCTTTGATGGAATACCTATTCCGTACAGCGTCACTGTAAAGAACTTAGGGGTTACTTTTGATCGTAAGCTTTCATGGCGCCCTCAGCTAGAAGTCACCTGTAAGAAGCTCTATGCTTCAGCAGGTTCCCTGAGAAGGTTGCGTTATTTTTTACCGACCGCTACTAAAATAGCTCTAGCCCAGTCCCTTCTCCTTCCCGTGCTTGACTATGCTGATGCCTGCTATTTAGATCTCGTTGAGGAGCAATTGGATAAACTTGAGCGTCTTCAAAATTTTTGCATAAGGTTCATATTTGGTTTACGCAAATATGACCATGTCTCTCCTTTTCGCACCATACTCAAGTGGCTCCCTATTCGTCTTCGCCGGGATATGCATGTGCTATCTCTTCTCTATTCCATTCTATTTAATCCGTTGTCTCCTGCGTACCTCAAAAATAGATTCGAGTTCCTTCATTCTTCCAACTCCCTCCATCTTAGGTCATCAGATAACTTACTACTCAAGTTTCCCTCTCATTCCCAATCCTTTTATGGCAATTCTTTCAGTGTAAAGGCGGTACGCCTTTGGAACAAACTGCCTGTCGCTATAAGACTTGCTCCTTCCATCAACACTTTCAAATTTCAACTCAAGTCTCATTTTCTCTCTTCAGCTGTCTAACATTTACTTCCACTCTCTCATATTCGTCTTATCCTGTAAGCTTTGTTGTAATTGCAGCTTAGTTATTATTATTATTTTTAGCTTTGTTATTATTGTTATAATTTATTTTTTGTTTGTCTCTGGTTTATTTCTAGTTTAGTTTTTGTAAACATTAAGTTTATAGTTAATATTGATAGCAGTTTTTTTTTTGTGTTTTTTATATAGTTAATTTCTTTTCTGTTGTACTACCAACTCTATTTTTTCTTATATCGCTAGCTACTAATAAGGTTGCCTGGAAGAAATTGCTTAGAGCAATAAGGCCGCCTATTGTACGTTTTTAAATAATTTAGATATAAGAATAAGTAACTGTTTATTTATAGGAAAAATTACAATAAAGTATTCATTCATTCATTCATTCATTCATCACAGAAAATTTAGGATTCTAATGGTGCAAGAATTTTTCAATTCGGTCCAGTAGTTTCGGAGCCTATTCAATTCAAACAAACAAACAAAAAATCAAATCTTTCCTCTTTATAATATTAGTATAGAAAAGGATTAATATTCGAGTTACCTTCAACACCAGTTAGCGACTGGATGTCTTCAAGCATGGAGAACTGTAGCAGCGTTTCGAAGCAGGTCCGCGCGAAATCTTCTCTCTCTTTCAGTTCTTGCTGGTTTTCTGAAACAGATGATTTTTGGATGTATTTATTTCAGATAATTCAGATTAGATTCAGATTTAATAACTTTATTTATTTAGGCTTACAAAATAAGCACTTAGACAAGTCAAATTTCATACAGATAATTATTATAAAAAAAGAGATAATTTGTTATTGATTTCTCTTCACTTAAATTTTTTGTCCACTAGTGGAAGAAGTACACCACTGCAGTTGCCTCCTTCTTAATACAGCCGACCTTTTTAATACCACTAAGATGGCAAACAAACATATTGCCCGCCTCGGGACAAATGTATGCACGGTCTTCAGATATTTGTGGTGGTGTGAATCACATCACGACCACATCAGATGTGGTCGTTTTCTTTACATAATCAAAATATCTATCTATGTCATCTATTGTATTATGTATATCAGTCATCTATTACCCATAACACAAGCTTTGCTTAGCTTGGTGCTAGATGATGCTGTGTGGATTGTCCAGCATTATTTATTGATTTTCTATTTGGCGATGTAGGGCGTAATGTAATGATATTTGGCGAGGTAGGTAGGTTTGTAGGTCGTAATGTAATGATATTTGGCGAGGTAGGTAGGCTTGTAGGTCGTAATGTAATGATATTTGGCGAGGTAGGTAGGTTTGTAGGTCGTAATGTTATGATATTTGGCGAGGTAGGTAGGCTTGTAGGTCGTAATGTTATGATATTTGGCGAGGTAGGTAGGTTTGCAGGTCGTAATGTAATGATATTTGGCGAGGTAGGTAGGTTTGCAGGTCGCAATGTATATTTGGCGAGGTAGGTAGGCTTGTAGGTCGTAATGTAATGATATTTGGCGAGGTAGGTAGGTTTGTAGGTCGTAATGTTATGATATTTGGCGAGGTAGGTAGGCTTGTAGGTCGTAATGTTATGATATTTGGCGAAGTAGGTAGCTTTGTAGGTCGTAATGTAATTATATTTGGCGAGGTAGGTAGGCTTGTAGGTCGTAATGTTATGATATTTGGCGAGGTAGGTAGGTTTGCAGGTCGTAATGTAATTATATTTGGCGAGGTAGGTAGCTTTGTAGGTCGTAATGTAATTATATTTGGGGAGGTAGGTAATGATGGTGTAGGTCGTATGTAG